>OU015742.1:205686743-205697143 GCA_907169655.1 Acomys percivali | reverse complement strand
TCTCTCTCTCTCTCTCTCTCTCTCTCTCTCTCTCTCTCTCTCCTTTTATTCCCCTCTCTTATCCCATCTCTTCCCTGTTCTCTCTACACCCTCAATAGATATACTCATTTGACTTGAAAACAGTTTGAACAGACATGGTTACCCTACACTTTGTCTTCTAGAATAAAGCCCGTGAGGTTTACCCCACCCCTGTCTGTGCCTGCCTCTGTCTCTCTTAGCCCTTCTCCCTCCCCCACTTTTTCCCCCTCCCCTATTTCTCTCCCATTTCTCACTCTTTTCCTTACTGTTTCTTCTCCACCTTCCCTTTTTCCTCCTCCCTCTCTTCTTTCCTGTTATTCCTCTTAGGCTTTTGCCGGAGACATTTAAAACGCTGCTTTTCCTGATTTCCTCAGTCTCACAGCTTCATGTACACCAGTGCTTTCCTCCTATTTGTCCATAGCAATAGCACATGCACACATGCACACGCATACACACGCACACACACATGCACACACATGTACACACGTGCACGCACACACACACTCACACTCACACACATGCACACACGCACACACGTGCACGCACACACACACTCACACACATGTACACACGCACACACAGATGCACACACACATGCACACACGTGCACGCACACTCACACTCACACACATGTACACACGCGCACACAGATGCACACACACATGCACACACGCGTGCTCACTCACATGGGATTTGGAGGTCTGAGGCTGGGATATGACTCAGAGCTAGAGCGATTGCCCAGCACTCATGAGGCCCCGAGTTCCATTCCCAGCACTGAAAGAGAAAAAATTGGAAATTTTATGGCCCGCAGAACATGCCCTTGACATGTTTCAAGGTCTGCATTTCACTGCTCAGGAAAAGGGAGAAAGGGTAAGATGATCAAGCGCCCCCGCCCTCTGTGCTTGGCATTTGCAGCAGTGCCGTGGTGTTCTGTGCTCCTGTCCCTGCAGAGGCTGAAGGGCTGGTTGTGTCCGTAGCTCTGTCTGTGGCTCCCGCGAACGGAGGCGGGGAATTACCTGTTCCTCAGACACTGCTCATTTCTGAAACACTCTGAACACCTCACTCGTGAGTCACACTGTAGTCACAGCATCACTTACTTGCTAATGGAAAGCCATGAGTAGCAATCAAATTCTAGAAACCTTTTACTTGCTTACAAAAATGTACCTAGATGATATAAAAATTTCTTCTGTTTTGTCAAAAAATGTCTAGTCTCAAAAGAGGAGGGAGGATTAAAAATATCTAAATCAATTTGCTTCAAACAGCATTAAATTTGTATTCATGAAGGGTGTTTACTTACTTTAACAAAGCACACTACATGCCAATTAATTATTTCTCAGGGAGAGGTCATTCAGGGGGCTGTGTATCTCCATCTTTCCAACTGAGCATACTAAATGAATAGATTTGCAAATTTAATCTAGAAGTGACACCTATTTGGCCTTGAAATTATTTGGTTTATTCCTCTTTTTTTTTTTTTTTTTTTTAAACACTGATCTTTATCCATTACAGGGGCCATGGTACATTCAAATAGCACTGTGAAATTTACAAATAACATGTATTTTTATTCAGAATTATCTTTAAGAAGAAAATGTGCATGAAAGCAACCTACTTGCCGTTCAACCTTCCTCCCTCCATCAATATGGCACCACTGTAATTCTTAACCCAAGAGATGACTCAGAAAGAGCCGGTGGACACAGCATGGCACTCAGGGCTTGCATCTTTCTATTTTCCTTTTGGGGACGATGTAAGAATATGTGTTTTTCTTGAAGGGTACATAAAAAGTTGTCTTTAAACAAGATGTTTGATAAGAAAATTAGTCATTGTGCACTACCCCATACGGGAGTCTATGCGTTGCAGAGGGACACATTTGCCTATGCATTTATAAACACACTCCTCCTTCCTAGGCAGGTGCTAGAAAACAAATGGACTTAGCCCGGGTAGTGCGGGACCCCTGGAGCCCATTTCTTCACTTGTGTATCACAGGGTCCCACAAGCCAGCAGGACATGGCAGGGTTTTGCCAATGACGGTTTCCCCTTTGTCATATATGGGTTGGGTGACCTGAGACAAATTATTGAATTAAATAATTTCAGTTTTTCTCATTTCTAAAAGGAGGTAATGATTCTCCTCACATGGAGTTGTGAAAATGTGAGTGTTAGTGCGGCTTGTGGCAGCACATAATATATACATACCAGCCTTTCGAACACTCCTGTTTAGCAGTGTTCTAGGCTTTGGTTGGGTCCAAAGAGACTATGTAACATCTGAGTTCTGTGAAGTTGTTGAGCAGGACATAGAAAGTACTGAAGGGTGGCAGCTCACACTTTTTATAACCCTGAGTAAATATTAGCCTATAATCCGTCCATGCTGACTGTGAGAGGGCTTTAGAGTAGGCTGAGTCATCTCCTGAGGCTGTTTCCACATCAGAGACATCACCTGTTATGGCAACTGCAGTCTGGTGACTGCTGCGTTCGGCTGCGCCCTTGTTAGGAAGTAAGGCTTTCTGAAATATTGACAAGTGCAGTATAGAAAGTTAACACGCTCCTGTAGTACTCAGTCTCTCCGTGGCCACACACGGCTTGGTGCTTGGAAACCTGACTGGGGCAGTGAGGCAGTGAAGAAAACGACAGACACTGAAGAAATGTCAGACACACACACACACACACACACACACACACACACACACACACACACGGTAAACCTGGGCTCAGATGTGCCGTGTGCACTCGGGTGGAGCGGCACCAACTACCGCAACACCGAATAACTTGAGCGTGTTTATGCATCCAGCATAGAGGAGGAGCTGGCTAGCCTGGGGAGTTCTCTGTAGTAGAGCAGCCTCAGGCTGTAAACCTTGGGGAGGAGGAGACTACAGTTACCAGCTCTTCTGCACACTTGTCGTCATTTGTAAACAGTGGCACTTTGAACCAGAGGAAAGGCTTTTCCATCCTGTGATCTCAGGTGTTGGATCCTTGGCATGGGCACACCCTCGCAAGAAATACGCTTTCATTCAGGGCTTCCTCGGATCCCCACAGTCAGAAAGCCCTAACAGATGAAAAAGATGGGAACTTTATTAGTTGAGACTGAGATTAACTTTTCTTAACTCCGATGGTCAGGCTGTGGGGGATAATTTCAGTATGTGAAACGAGAGTGTGTGTCTTCACTTTCACTCCTCGGTTTTCTTTTAGAAACAGGCAGAGAAAAATAACTCGGCAAGTGTGTACAGTTGTATAAACTTGCCTGTTCTGGTCAGTCTTGCTTATGGAAAAATTTCAATTGATTTTCTGTAAGCAACTAAAAACTAATTATGATGTTCAACTGCCCTTGAATCCTATGCATAGGTTTCATGTTGATCTTGCATTCTTATCTTACCCAGGCTGATCCTGTTGAGGTCATTTGGAAGGTTGGCCAATAGGAAGGAAAGAGTAGTCATGTCTTGTGGATGGAGTTTTTGTGGGTAAGCTTGGTGGTGCCTAACATTGTTTGAACTTTGAGAATGACTCTTGTATTCCAGCTGGTTTGGTAATTAGGTAATTAGAAGAGGTAATAGGGGTTTACTGTAGGTCAGAAGGGTTGAGAAGGTTGTGCTCTGCGCAACCCCAGGATCCCCTTTGAAGCTCTAGGCCCACATTCGCTGGCACCTTGATGCCACCTCAGCGTTGTCACTGGCCGTCAGCTCTGTAGGACCTCCAGAGCTCCACACCGTGCTTGCTGAGGCTTCCAGAACTTACCACTCCATGTCACCCCGTACTTGAGCTATCTCAGATAGCCCACTTAAGCAGCAGCATCCTACAGTGTTTGTCCTTCCATCACGGTAGTCTCCTCAGGCTCATAACTCATCACATGTGCATGGCCGTCAGGTGCCTTCCACCTTCCACTGTGGTGGCTCTTCAAGGAGTGACTCCTCCCCACACACCACACCAGTCCTATTTTAATTTAGGGGGATAAATATGCAGGAGAAGACGTTCTGGATCGTACGATGGTTCTACTTTTAACGTTTTGAGAAGGTTCCAAGCTGTTTTTCACGTTAATCTCCCTCTTTGAATCCCAGTGTACAAAGGTCACAGTTTCACAGGTCCTTGACACAAATTGGTTTCATGGTACTGAACCCCTTGGGAGGTGGAAGCCGATGTCCTACCGTGGATGTGCCTCCTCTTGCTCACTAGTGGCACTAGGATGATGGATCTGAACCATCACTATTTTTTAAAGATTCCTCCATAAGGAGAAGATTCAGGAAAACAACTCTTTCATACACGTTTTGAAAGACAAATGATTGTATCCATACCCGTGACTATCAAAAATAACCACTATCTTTAGGCAACTGCTCTATTTTTTTTTTATCAGGAGGATGGGCATATTAATATCATCACAGACTATGACAGCCCAGGTGGCTTAAACACAAAGATGAGTTTTCTCACCTCACAAAGCCAAGATGCCTACAGGGTTGGCTTCTGGTCATGTCTCTTTGCAATCTTTTCCTCTTGTAGCGTCTTCCAGTCACCTATGATGCCTCTTGCTGTCCTGGCAAAGACACAGCTTCAGTGTGCTTAGGCCTTAAACCTAGGACTCCATTTAACCTGAACCTGACTCGTGGCCAGTGTGCAAAACAGTCGCACGGGGCCTCGGAGCTCCCTTCCATGGATTTGAAGGGAGCACAGCCAGTCTGCAGTAATGAACATTTTTACTCTTTGTTAAGAAAGCGGATGCCGGAATGGCTCTGAGTGTTTAGGTGCTATGATTCTGGTTCCCAAGGTTAGAAATATAGCTGTATATGTACATTTTTTCCACATTTTCCACATTTTTTCCACACTGGATTCTGCCATGTACTGTTGGAGCTGTTAAAATTGGCTGGAAAATGTTTCTCAAATTATAGTTGTGGCTCATGCCTTAGAATCACCTAGTCATGTTTTATAAGATGCACAATTCCTCCAAATCATCCAAATACTAAAGAGCAATGAAAAGTCTGAGCTCTGGTACACGTTCTGCTTATGAAAATTATAAATAGTATTGTTGAAAACGCTGAGAAGAAATTAAAATGACCTGCTCTGCTATGGTGAAAAAAAAATCCATGTTTTCTTTTTATACATTTACTTCTTACCATTTTCTTATACAATTAAAGACATTTAGATACACATGTTTAAAATAAAACTGGAATCTTACCCTGAGCTACCTATACACACATACTTAGTTTAAATAAATAGCTAAAATTCTTACACTGAGCTGCTTTTCTGTACTCAAAAATCAAAAATGAATTCTTAGGGAGTTGAATATAAAACGCACTGATCCCCTTGTCAAGTTGATACACAGACATATCCCTGTGAAACCATAACCTTTCTTTTCTTGTTGATCCCCCCAAATTACACATGAATACAAATATCAAAATGTAAAACATTTCAACTATAAGAAAGTATCATAGTCTTTAAAAACTCAAACACTTAAAAGTCCAAATACTCTTTATAATATCCAAAAGTTCTTTTAAAACCTGACATTTTTCAACTGTTGCCTCCTGTAAAAATCAAAATATAGAATGGGATTTTGAGGCACAAGACCTCGGCAGTTCAACACAATTTGCTTTACGCAGAGTTCATTCAACAAATGTGTCATGCTATGTTTTCATTTTGATGGAAATATTGAAGGTAAATAGCATTTTCTAATTACAGTTTTAAGTATTTACAAGAAAAAAATTTATATAGTTGTCATCTTCATGGGACATCTGTTGTTTAAAAACAAGTTAGTCCAAGACTGTTCGTTATGTGGCGATGACTGGGGCTTATAGATCTCCCCTTTGCTGGCAGTTGCCCAGTGGGATCCTGTTAGTAATCCAGGACCAGCTTTATCCTAGAGCAGCCTCAGTTACCTGGCAGAGGTGTCACCTCTAAGCTTCCCAAAAAAATACCTCAAATTAAAAAAAAAAAAAAGTAGTCCCATACTAACTTTCCAGGCTTAGATTTCAGAACTAGTGATTCAATTTTTTGTCTTAATACTTTGCACTTTATAAAAATATCTCCACATATAGGAATTAATGATCATGAGACAGTGCCCACCTTGTGTTGTCAGCACTAACGATTTTTGGAGGAGTTGTTGTTGCTTTAAAGAAACTTTAAGATTTTGACCCTCCCCCCCAAAAAAAAGTGAATAAAAATATTATGATTCATTTCCTGAATATCAGAGAAAGCTGACACAGCAGGAGCAAAAGCAGTACCTGGAAGGCGTGGTCAGACACAGATTGGCTTTTGACGGGGATCCCTTGTCAGCAGCTGTTTTCAGAATGTGCTCTGGGTTCGGTTTCCTTAGCCTTGGCCTTACTGCTGGCCTTTGGCCTGAACAAAGCTTTGTCGCAGGCAGATGTCCTGTTCCCTGGAGGGTGTTCAGCGGTGTCTCTGGTCACCACCAGAGTAGTTGTGAGTAGCTTCACTCCCTTCCTGTTTGCTGTGCATCCAGGCTTCCCTGTCTCCTGGGTGGCTGTGCCGCCATGAGGAGGCCTAATCCGGACTCACCTGGGTTCTTCTCATTGCTGAGGTTGGCTTTTGAGTTCCTAGGTAGAAGCTGCAGGGGCAGCGTCCTTTTCACCTCTTTAGGTCTTGATGAATACGATGACTCTTTAAGTCCCTACAGTTGATAATTACACCTAGCCACGGTGACGACGCAGGACTGTGAACATTAGGCACACAAATCACTAATGGTGGAAACAGAGGCTCTTTCAACCACACAGGACACCGAGTACAAACCTATGCCCTGTCCTTTGACCATAATGATCCATGACTTTTCAGCTGGTCTCCCAGATGATACAGAGGTGATCAAACTCCAATTTTCTACTTGATCTAACAATTCGTGTGTGTGTGTGTGTGTGTGTGTGTGTGTGTGTGTGTGTGTGTGTTTTGCATTGACCAAATAAGTGACTATTTCTCCTTTGGAGATTGACTTGGTACCTGGTTTGAACTAAGTTGTTTTGTTCATGTTGTTGACTTTAGGATTGACATCATACTGACTGTCTTCTGCTTGGAAGGCAGTGCCAACCCAGAAGCAGTCCTGTGTTTATTTAGGAGAACACCAAAGCACGATTCCATGGCCAACAGCTAACCATGTAAAGTAAAAAAAGATTGAAGACTGACTTGTCAGGGGAACCCCAGGTTGAGACAAAGAAGGTAGCAGAAGCTTGAAGCAGGAAAGGCAGAGAGGATGATATTTAAAAATAACTTGCTAATTCCGAAATAAATTAGTTTAAATATGTGTACGTGTGCCTTGTATGAACGTGTATGTGCTGTGCACAGATGCAAGTATGTGTGCATGTGTGTGCTCCAGTATGCATGTGCTGTATACATGTGTGGACAAGTTCATGTGCATGCTCTTACCTGTACCAGGAACATGTGCAGGCCATAGCTGGTGCTAGGCATGTTTCTCGATGATTCTCCACATTCATTTTTTTAAGACAGGCTTCTCGCTGGACCTGGGGCTCAGGGATCATGTGAGGCTGGCTAGCCAGTGGCCCCCAGAATCTGCTTGTCACCACTTCCCAGTGCTGGGGTTACACACAAGTATTGCCATGCCTTGGTTTTAATGTGGGTTCTGGGCTTCTGAATTCAGTCAGATCCTCTCATTTGCACAGCAACTCTTTTACACGACGAGCCGTCTCCCTCCCAGCCTTAGTTTAATTTGCAAAATGTTGGTAACTATATTTAACATAAGGGGAAAACGAGGAATGCTGTTAATTACGAACTATAACAGTTTGTAATGTGATTGACAAACACTGGCATATGGTTGTTTACACAGGGCATTACCGCACATTTGATGTTTGTTAAACGTGATATGGAAAATAATAATAAGTAGATTGAATCTCCCAACAGAGATCATTTGTGTAAGAAAGGATGGCATAAGGATGAAATAAGTAAGACCTCAGTGATATTTTTTCTTGGGGAAATAGAGGCAGGGCATGATAGAGGCAGGGCATGTTGTCTCAAGCAATTTGATTGGATTGGAGCCAATTAGAAAGAGTTGGGATTCCTTTCATTAAATGTGTTGCATTTTATTTGGGATGTTGGGCTAAGAAATGCAAACTTCACTGGCACATGACGATTACAGGATGGAATGTACGACTGGGTCACAGACTTGCTCTTTGGAGACTGACTTGGTACCTGGTTTGAACTAAGTTGTTTTGCTCATGTCGTTGACTTTGGGATTGACATCATATTGATCACTCTGCTTGGAGGGCAGTGCCAACCCAGGAGCAGTGCTGTGCTTGTTATTTGCTATTAAGTGATAGCCGTGTCTTAAAAACAGCGAAGTGCTGTACTGCAAGCTCCAGTCGCTTCACTTACCATCTCTTGGTTTCCCATCAGTAAAGTGGGTTCACTACCACCAGCCTCATAAGTTGTTCCCGGAGTTATAGAAAAGAATATATGTGTTAGATCCAGTGTGAAGCTTGGTCAAGAAAGAGACTGTGTTCCACAGAGAGAATTACAGCCATTTTCTTTTAAAAAGTATAAGTATTTGGGGGTAATAATTCAGTTTATTCTACCTACTTACACTTGAGAATGTGGTTGCTATTTTCAGCTTTTCTGATTAGACATTCCTAATGGCTTTGTCCTAAAAACACATTAAAAGGATTTTTACTCTATATTCTATAAGTATTCATGTTGTTTGGCAAAGAACATTATTTTACATGCTTTCCTAAAAAGGATCTAAATAGGAAAAGATAGGGCTTCTGAGAGTCTTGAGTATTTTTAATCTTTGAAGTCTTCAACCAATTGTCATTTCATTAAGGTGCCCTGCTGAGGTGTTCCTTCACATGCCATCATTAAGATGAATTGTAGCTCTTCTCTGTAACAGAGATATTATAGGCTCAGTCCACATGTGCCAAAATCACAGCTGCAAACAAACTCCACTTCCTGGAGAGAGGCATGCTGGGTCAGCAGGTTTGCTCTTGGCTTCAAGGAAGAACTCCCGCTTCCAGATTATAGAAACACAAACTGAAAGTAAGAATCAGATACGATGTACTAAAATAGGTGTTTAAAAGTAAGGGGTTTTTTTTTTTCTTTGTTTGTTTGTTTTAAATTATGATAAAATGCACACAAGCGTTTATCTCTCAAGCATTTGTATCCACCTGTACAGTGTTGGGTAACCATCATCTCATTTCCAATCCTACTTTACCCTTATAATCAATACATTCCTATTCTCCTCTAGCAGCTGGGCATGCCGGTTTGGTTAAGAAAAGCACCCTAGACTCAATGAGGGATAACCACGGGGAGTGGGGCTGTTTGGTGGATTTAGAAGGATTAGGAGATGCAGCCTTGTCTTAGAAACTATTTTATTGCTATGAAGAGACATCATGACCAATGCTACACTCTTACGAGAGAAAGCATTTTATTGGGGGCTTGCTTGAAGTTTCAGAGGTTCATTCCATTATCACCATGGTGGGGAGCATGGTGGCACACAGGCAGGTGCTGGAGCAGTAGCTGAGAGCTGTATCATAATTTGGAGGCAGAGAGAGAGAGAGAGAGAGAGAGAGAGAGAGAGAGAGAGAGAGAGAGAGAGAGGGGGGGGGGGGGGGGGGGAGGGAGGGAGGGAGGGAGGGAGGGAGAGAGAGAGAGACTGGCTGACTCTGAGTCTGGCATTGGTATGGGCTTTTGAAACCTCAAATCCCTACCCTCAGGGCACACCTCCTAATCCCTTCAAATAGTACCACTCCCCGGGGTGTTTAAACATTCAAATACACAAGCATAAGGGGCCATTCTTATTCAAACCACCATAAGCCTTGTTGGAGAAAGTATGTCTTCAGAAGTGTCTTGGATGTCATGCCAGGCCTAGTCTCTTGCTCTCTGCCTATGGATAAGGATAAAGCTCTTAGCTACTGCTCCTCCAGTACCTCTCCACATCCTGCCATGCTCTCCCTGGACCCCCACCCTCACCCCATGATAATAACAGGCTAAAGCTCTGAAACTGTAAGCAAACCTCCAATTAAATGCTTTTCTTATGAGAGTTGCCTTGGTCATGGTGTCTCCTCACATCCATATAGTATTGACTAAGGCAATGTTCCATTCTACGTGCTGTCTCTGAATTCATCCACTCCGTGTACGCCACATAAATGAAATCATATAATATTTATTATTCTGTGTCGGGGTTTGTTTGGTTTTTTGTTTGTTTGTTTGTTTTTGTTTTTGTTTTCCATTAAACAAAATGCTTCTAGGGCCCACCCACATCATGCTATCTGACAAAATTTTGTTCATTTTCTTTTTGTTTTGTTTTGTTTTTGGAGGCCCGGTTTCTCTGTATAGCCTTGGCTGTCCTGGGCTTGCTTTGTACACGAGACTGGCCTTGACCTCACGGAGATCCACTTGCCTCTGCCTCCTCGAGTGCTGGGATTACAGGCATGTGCCACCATGCTGGCTCTTTTGTT
>OU015742.1:205655386-205676921 GCA_907169655.1 Acomys percivali | reverse complement strand
CCTCCTCCTCCTCCTCCTCCTCCTCCTCCTCCTCCTCCTCCTCCTCCACCTCCTCCTTCTCCTTTAGACAAGACTTAGGCTGGCCTCACGTACATACTTTTTCTCCAGGTGTGTGTCGCCACCCAGGCAGTGTCTTATTTTTAAGTGTCATTGCATACAGTATGGTATGTTATGCATATGATTTTTTTTTTTTTTGGTCTGAGGTAAGGAATATAAATGATTTTTTCCTACTTCACAACTTGTCTCTTCATTCTTATAAATTGTATCTTTTGATGAATAGAGTTCTTAATTTTAATGTAATCTAATTTATCTTTCATTTCCTTTATAGTTCATGGTATCTTGTACCCTTTTTCAAAATCTTCCCTATTCCAAGGTCATGACACATGCTCATAAGTTTTCTTCTGAAAGCTTTAATTTTTTTTTTTACTGTTCACATCTAGATCTACAATTCAACTAGAATTGAATTTTGCAGATGGTGTGAGACAAAAGGTTCACCATTTATTTGTTTCCAAATGGATATCCAATTGACCCTGTACCATTTATTGAAAAAAAAAGTAATTGTTATCTTTCCCCACTGAACCACAGTGTCAGCTCTGTCAGACATAAGGTGCCACCATGTGCCCTGATCTGTTTCTGAATTCTAATCTGTCCCAATGGCTCATCGCCTACCCTTGTACCAATACCAATCCATTAGCCATTATTAAGTCTGGCAGCTTATGCCCTCAAGTTATGGGCTCCTTCCAAGTTGCCCTGAATGTTTTTAACCCTTTATACTTTGTATACATTTTTGGATCAGAGTTTTCAAGTGGCACACATACAGACAGCACACACACATGCTGGGATAGTGATTAAAGGGGCATTAACTAGAGAGTTGATATATTTATACTGTTCCATCTTCCAGTTCTTCAGCGTAGTGTGCGCTTTCATTTATTCGGAGTCCTTGATCTATCTTAGTAATATCTTATAGTGCTTAAGACAGCTGTGGCTGTTCAGGTCTGTAATCCCAGCACTTCAGAAATGGAGGCAGGAAGACCAGGAGTTCAAGTTTACTTTTGGCTATAGAATGTTGGAAGCCAGCCTGGGCTACATGATACCCTCCTCACCAATAACAACAACAACAACAACAACAATAATGATAATGATAATAATAATTTATAATACATAGTATAAAACCTTAACATGGATTTTGTTTGATTTGCTTTCAGCGCTTTGAAACAAATCAAAGGAATCAAACAGTTATATTTACATAAAAGAAAAGTATAGTGTCATATATTGATACTAACAAAGGCTTTATTATTTGAGGATAGTGTGATTTCCAAACCACTTTGGTTAAAGTGTCAGAAATGCAATCTGGGTGACACCTAAGGACACTGGCATGGAAGCGAAAATACCTGAAATGGAACTCATTTTTTTTTTCAATTTTGTGTGTAGGTGAGTGAGTGTGTGTGTGTGTGTGTGTGTGTGTGTGTGTGTGTGTGTGTGTGTGTTTGTACACATTGAGTACAGGTACCCTTGGAGATCAGAGGAATCGGATCTGCTGGAGCTGGAGTCACAGGTGACTGTAAGCTGCCTGACATGGGCACTGGGATCAAACTAAAGGCCTCTGGAGGAGTAGAGAGTGCTCTTAGCTGCTGGGCTGTCTCTCTCCTTCTGAAACCCTCTGCTTAACCATCGACTCGGTGTTGACCTGGATATGGTCCTCTCCTGCTTCAGCACCCTCATCATCATTTGTAAGTTAAGAGACTTAAACGGTAGAAATCCTTCTAGCTAGATAGGAGGAGCCCACACCAGTATTTATTACAAACATGTGATCCCCATGAAACCTTAGAACTAAAAGTTGTTTTATAACACCAGAAATGAAGTAATTTGTAGCTAACATTCTATAAATATCCTACTTTACTATAGCAACACTATTATTGTGTCTCTTTAAAAAAAAATTCTGTCTAATTCAGTTGAGAATCACCCAACAAATGTACATTGGGCTGTTTATTGGAGCATATCTGTGAAGTCAGTTTGACTTAATTATAAACTAAAGTGCAAATCTGCCCATCTATCTGTACATCTATCTAAAAATATAGTTGTACCATTTTTTTTTTTTTAGTGAAAACTGTGGAAGATCTTTGCGTTTGATTTACTCACAACAGAGGTTAAATTTACTCGACTGTTACTTTCTTTCTGTGTCATTCACTTCCCCCGAGGTGGTTAAAAAGAGTGGGCTGTGGGGGAGCCTGTAACTTCACTTCTGACATTCCTAGACTTCCAACATCATCCACTGACATTTTGGGAAGCTCCAGTTCTCATGGGGTTTCATAGGTTCCCTGCTGTCCACCTCACAGATCCAACGGGAGAATCGATGAGACAAGAGAGGACAGCTCCCACGTTGTGAAGTTCAGAGTCGGTGTAAGGTGACATTGTGTGTGGCTTCACCGGGTCTGGTCATTCATTAACATACACTTGGCAAATACTTCTTTTTTTTTTAAAGTTTTTTTAAAAAGATTTATTTATTATGTATACAGCATTCTGCCTGCAGGGTAGAAGAGAGTATCAGATTTCATTATAGATGGCTATGAGCCACCATGTGGTTGCTGGGAATTGAACTCATGACCTTTGGAAGAGCAGCAGTCAGTGCTCTTAACCTCTGAGCCATCTCTCCAGCCAGGCAAATACTTCTTGAGGGCCTAGTATGTGTTAGATATTCTTCTAAGCTTTTGGAACCAGTGACCAAAGGAAGAAAGACACCAAAAAGTTAAAATGATTTCAGGTAGTAATTTTATTACTATGAAAGAAAGAAAAGAAGGAAGGAAGAACCCGTGGCAGCTGAGGAACAACTGTGGCTGGCCCTCCCCCTGTGGAGCATTCAGTCTCCCGCATGGATAAAATGGTGATGCCAGCCAGGATAGCTTAGGAAGAGTGCTTTCCTCTAAGGGGCCAAGGACAGGGACCTACAGCAGGGACATTCCCACAGGGACATAAACAGTCTATGTGGCTGTTGTGTATTGAGTAAGAGCAAAGGTAGGACAAGATGACTTCAGTAAAACAGGATTTACATCCCCTACCCAGAATGTTCCAGAATTTTAGTGTTGTGTTAAGAATTGTTATTCACGCGAACCGGTGCAGCTGCTGTGTCCTAAAAAGATTTAGAGTGATTCCTAGGGTCCAATTGGTCTACACAGGTTAATAAAAAACCCTATGACACCTACATGCTAACCCCTGAAGTCTTGTTTGGGGGAAAATGGACTTCAAAGGAGAAATCATAACGGCATGTTTCCTCCTGGAGATGAAAGCCGGTCTCCCGTGTGAAGTTTCATGGAAGCAGCTTCCGGGTTTTCTGTGGGTGAGTTTCTCGGATTGGGATTTCCATTCATGAGGAGGTAGCAGTCACCGTCCTGTCTGAGCTCCCACGTCTTGGTCTTTGCTTCCGCCACAGGTCTCAGGAAGAGACCTGCAAGCTTCAAAAGAATTCTGGGGCTATTGATTCCATCACCCACAGCCTCCCCCCCCCCCTTCCCTTTCTGTCCTTACCCAGTGATGACTTCAGGCAGCAAACAGCAACAAAAGCTGTATCTGCCTTTGCCTTGCCCGGGAGAAGCAGTACCCAGCCGTGGCCCACACAAGGCTTCTTTCTCATCCTCATAAGTTGATTATTCAATGTTGATTGTCCAACTGGTTGGAGACAAATCTCAGAGACCAGAAGCAATGTGGAGAGGCGCTCGCACAGAGAGCAGACTCGATTTTAAATGCTGTCCATTTTCTGGTACCATCAAGTGAAGTATTTGCCTGCTGTTCTGAGCAGGCTTTGGTGAAGATTAAGTAGCTGTGGAAGAAAGTTAAGAAACCGTGGAAAGTGCTGTGGCAACAGTCTGCAAAGCAAACGGAAGGAGTGCTGAAATTAATGAGCTTCATTAACTATCAGGCAAGGGAGAAAAATCAAGGGAAAAACAAAGCATAGCAGAGAGTGGACTGTGAAAATGTACTGTTTGCCAGTAAGCTAGGCTGTATATGCTCCGGAGCAGGACTTGTGTTCCGGGCTGTTCTTCCAGAGGACTGGAGTTGATTCCAAGCCAAGTCAGGCCACCTACGACACCAGTAACTTCATCTTCAGGGGATCCAATGTACATACGTGGGCTGGAGAGATGACTGAGCAATTAAAAACACTAGCTGTTCTCCCAAGGACCTGGGTTCAATTCCCAAGGCCCACATGTTGGCTCACAACCACCTGTAACTCCCGTTGCAGGGGTCTGATACTCTCTTTTGGACTCTGAAGGCACCAGGCACATACACGGTGGACAGACAGACATGCAGGCAAAACACCCATATGCATAAATGAAATAATAATAGTAAAACCCAGGTAATGGTACACACCTTTAATCTCTGCACTTAGGAGGCAGAGGCAGGTGGATCTCTGAATTCGAGACCAGCCTCATCTATAGAGTAAGTTTCAGGACAGCCAGGGCTACATGGAGAAAACCTGTCTCGAAAACCCAAAAACCCAAAACCAAACAAACATCCCCAATGTACATGTATATCTATGTCTACATAGAAATACGTAATTATTTTTTCTTTTGTATTTTTGGTTGGGAGCCTAGCCTTTGGTGGTGGAGACATCTCTCCAGCCACCCAGTCCCTTTTTGTTCTTAATTAAGGACAAACATGAAAGTAACCTGCTTGTTCTTCCCTTAGACGTACTTTTAAAAAGACGAAAAGGTGGGGTGGGGGAAGTGGAGTTTGGAGATTAAAAAAAAAGATTCTGGCACTTGCCTTTTCTTCTGTTCCAAACCCCAGGAAAGACCGAAAGAGAATGAAGAGCAGAGCAGCTGGGATCTATGTGCTCTTCTTAATGTTTCTGCAGCTTTGACTTGTACTCATGAGCGCCCTGTTCACTTCTGTTTGTGAGAGCTTTCCGGAATGCTCAGATCCAGAGACAGACACATAGGCTGTAGCTGTTGCTGCTGACCTAAGGGACTCACTGCTCCATATCCAGGATTCTGATAATGCCATGCCCACCCCTGTCGTCCATGTGCGTGCATGCGTTCATGCGCACATGTATGTGTGTGTGCACGTGTGTACGTGTTTACACAGGTGCCAGCATTCACATTCTTTCAAAAAACTCACTACAATTCACAAAAACTATTACTCTTTAACAAAACTAGGTCATTTAAGGCTTTCCTAAGCGCAACATTTCGTTCCTTCGTTGGTTTGTCTTGAGACAGAGTCTGTCTGTGTAGCTCTGGCCGTCCTGTAACAGGATCAGGCTGGCCTCAGACTTACTGAGCTCTGTCTGCCTCTGCCTCCCTAGTGCGGGGATTAAGGGTGTGATGCATCAGGTTGTCAGGCTTTGACATTTCTTAATGTTAGAAATTATAAGGGCTAGGGAGAAGATTCTGTCGGCGTTTGCCATCCAAGCATCAGTTCGTAACCCAGTACCCACATCAAAATCCAGACATGGTGCCTCCTGCCTGTAATCCAAGGGCTGAAGAAGTAAGAGAAGCCTGGCCCCTGGGCCTCGAGGCTAGCCACTCAGCGAGCTCGGGGCTAGCCACTCAGCGAGCTCGAGGCTAGACAGACACTCAGCGAGCTCGAGGTTCAGGGAGAGACCCTGCCTCAGAGGAGAAAATGGTATTTAGTCCTGACGGGACTTGCCTTTAATCCCACCACGAGGGAGACAGAGGAAGGTAGATCTTTATGAGTTGACTTCAATGCCAGCCTGGTCCACATATTGAGTTCTAAGACAGCCAGGCGTATTTATTTGAGACTGTGCCTCAAAACAAGAACAACAAAAATAAAACAAAACAAAAAGCAGACATATGAAAGAAGGAAAAAAAAAAAGCATAAGCTGGAACCTGACAATCTTTGGTCTCTAACTACAGAAGCATATCCATGCATAAGCACTAAATACTGATGGAAAACAAAGTTGAATTCAATAATATATTTATTTTTTAATTAAATGTGTAATTCTTTCTTCAATACTATCCCTTGGGCTGAAGTAATAACTGAGTTAAGTATTTCTCTCAAACTCAGTTGGTCAAGACAAGGTTTTTTTTCCTGTGGTCTTTTTTTGACAAGGCCTGTGTTTTGTTTTTCATGGCCTTAGGTCTGGTTGTTGGTGCTCTTCCTTAGTATCTGATTTGAAAGCAGCAATGCCACCATGGGTTTTACAGTGATGTCTGTCCTCTTTGTCACAGGGTCTTTGCGATGGGGGCACTGGCTGAGTGTTCCCTCTGGTCGGGCCACACAGATGGGGTACCCAGGGTGGAGCTTTGGCTGTGGAGTCAGGTCTCCGTTTACCCTCCTGGAGTTTTCTGCAAAATCAAAAGCAGAGACTTTGTTCAACACCTGCATCTTTAACTACTGGAGCAGTGTAATTACCTTTCTTAAATATTCTATAGAATTGTCAAACAGCAATTTTCTTCCAGAAGACAGGCTTTTCAATAATGCCGTTTGCATACAGGGTTTAACATCTCTTATGTGAAAAAATCCAATTATAAGAATCTGAAATTTACTGCATGCTAATAATTTGATCTTTTTAAAATTGGTAATCGGGGCCCCTTTAACATGTATTATGAAGCAGAAAAAATATACAGTGAGTTAAAATGAAATATTTTGGGGTTTCTTGAATATATGTCAATTTCTATTAATGTTGGTACATTAACACCGATATTTGAGTGTGTTTTTCTTGATTCAACCTGTTCGTGGAAAGAGGTAGATTATCATGACATGATTTATCAAGATCATCTGATGTCATAATTTCCTCTTGCTTAATGGAAAGCACCAATATTTTTAAAAGCTGCCCCTATTCTTGATACACACATAAAAAAAAAAAAAGACTTGAATAATACTTGAACAAGCTGAGGTAATTCTCTGTATTGCCACATCAGAGAGCAATGCCAATACTAAACAAGACGAGAATTTAGGCACTGTGCTGCCCTTTAATGAAGCAACTCAAGTCCGTGCAGTGCAGACATCCATCACCTTTGTCATTTTGATTTGATAATTTTCGAAGGACTGTCAGCAACTCGGGCCGTGTGACTGCACCGGAGGAACAGAAGGTGAATGAGAAAGTGGAAGATTTGATATGCCACCACATCGTTTCATTCAGGTATAAATTAGTGCTATGAAATGTTGTGACCGTGCCTACGAAGCTACCGCTTAGAAAACATTTAGGGAGTACCTTCTGGAGTCTTCAGACTGTCGCTGTGGCGATTCTTCGGTTGCCCTACATTTCCCTCGGGTCTTCGGGTCTTCTAGCAAGCTACATTTGCCTCCTGTGGCTGTTGAGAACTTCTGTTCTCTATACCAGCTGTGTCCGCGCACCTGTAGCCTTTGCGAAGCTTGTCTCTCTGGGAGGCCTGACTTCTAAGGTACAACCCTTTCAGACAATTCTTCAAAAATCACACTCCCATCATCCTCAGCGCACACACAAAGTTTAGGACAAATTTTAACAATCTCACAAAGAATTATTTTTGAATTCCCATCAACTCTCCAGGCGCCCTGTGTTTGTTCACAGTGCCCCAGCCTATGGAAACATCCGTAACGCAAAAATCACTTGTACCACGTTTTCATTGTGGTTACACACAGCATGAAGTTTGGTACCTTAAATAGGCCAGAAAGGGAGGACTCGCCAAGTTCTGAGGGTGGGTGGCAGAAGGGTGTTCTTAGAGCTGCGAGACTCAGTGTAGATCTTGACATTTCATGTTTGGAAAATAACACTTGAAAAATGGAATGATACTCAAAGCAATCCACTGTTCATGAGCAGTTTTCAACGGGTGCATTTCACTGCAGAAAAACATGTGGAAATCGCTGTTCCTTTCTTGTGCTTCCAGGCCCTCCATCATACTCGTGAACGGTGGTAGACACGCTTGCACACAGGCTGAGTGCATTTTGCACACAAACACCGGAAAGCAGGGAGCGGTCTAACCCAGCATCTGTCCGTGGTGCTATTAAAGTTGCACGCTTTCTGTCTTGCATTGAGTTATATTTTATGGGGTTTCTCTCCTACAACTGGATTAAAGAGCAGAGACAAGTTTTCTCCATTACAAAATTCTCATTTAATCCTTATCCACACTTAATTTATCAAATTAAATCAGACAAGATTGATGCTGCGGCTTTTCACGCCGGACAACGTGTGTAAAATTGGCAGACAAGGGGTTGTAAAGAGTGCCCACCGTGACTTGTCACAGCGTCTTGCCTCAGCCTCCGCGGCTCTTGCCTCCCTCCAGGCGGGGGTCAGGATGCTTCCTTGGTGTTACACTGTGGGCCCTGCCGGGAAACAGGGTAGGGACACAGCCTCCAGCAGAGTCGCTTATTACACCCTCGGCCCCCTTCACCTGCCCCAGCCATTCAAAATAACATCACACCATAAAATATTCATGAACCACACGATGCTGCAGCCAGGGCTCCCTACTGCAGGTGGCTGGTACATCAGTAATTGCCCAATACTTCCCTCCACAGCGTAAAATTGTTTTCATTATGTGTCATGAACACAGAGCCAAGCAAAGCCCTCTTGAGTGGATTCCCAAAGAGCTAGAGGGAGGTGGTACTTAACTTAAACAGGCGCATTTTGGCTTAGACTTAAAGAAAAAGAAAATAAATAAATAAAAAGAGAGTCAGGGAAAGCCCATCATTAACTCTCCTCCCAAGATCAACCAAAAGCAAACTCTCCTGCAAAACTCTATAAAGGATTCTCCTAAGTGTCTCAGTTGCTAGAAACAGCGTTAGGACCTTCAGTGGGTTTTAACGACACTTCAAGCTGCAGGGAAGAGAATCACTTTCCAGCTGACTGAAGTTCCCATGGCGTTCAGAGCTGGGGGATAAGCAGGTTTCAGCAATAAACTCCAGCATTGTGAGGAAATAATGCCCAGCCAGGTCCCCTCGTTTTGATTCAACGGTGTCTTTTTCTTTCCCCCCCTATGGAGGGCTAATCACAGCCTCACTTTGTTTAATTGCAGCAAAGAGAGAAATGTGTTTAAGAAGTCATTCTAGACCCCTTGAAACGAATGTTGGGGTTCTCCAAGGACAACAAACAGATGCATAACAAATAAGATTTAATTTTCAGATCAACATAGGCAGAGTTAAAAGTTTTTAGCGACTGACTGGGAGAGATGCGGCTGTAAAGAGATTCCAAAGTGGGGGCGGGCGGGTGGTGGGGGGAGCAACAAGTGGGATTAAAGTCTTGGTTTTATATGGCACAAGCTGTTTTGGCATGGTGGGAGGGTCCTTACAGGACTAAAATCTTCACAGAATGGGGGATGGCGGGGACTGTTGGTTCTTCTTTGCAATGTGATTCTACTTTAGGAAGGAGAAAGGAAGGGAAGTGAGAGATTAAAGAGAGAGAGAGAGAGAGAGAGAGAGAGAGAGAGAGAGAGAGAGGGAGAGGGAGAGAGAGAAATGTCCTTGATGTAAATAAAGGTAAATCTTTTAATTGACCGATTGGCCTACCCCAAGTTTCAAGCTCAAGAAGGGGAAAATGTCGGGTGCAGTGCCCCCGTAGACGGCCTCAGGGTCACGAACTCTGGGTTGGGAGCAAAAGGGACGCAGTATGTATCTGTCCCATGCTTTCTTTCGGAGCTTGACAAAACCAAGCCCCAGTCAAGTAATAAGGAAGCACTCTTTTTCATCATTAATTTAAAATCTATTTCTTCCTACTCTGCCCCCAGGGCCTTTTCTTAAGGAAAATGTTTCCTTCTTGCCTTTAGAAAAAGTTGACCAGGAACATAATGGCGGTCATTTAATTAAGAGGATGCCTTGAAGGGCTCATGGGACTTGAAGATGTGTAAAAACAAATTCTTCATTTCAAAGCCATGACTGCATATTTCTAAAATGTCTTTTTAAAAAATCCTAACGTGCATTTTCCATCAGGATATCTAGAAGGAAATTACTTAATCGTAAAAAAAAAAAAAAAGAAAATTTATGGTGCAATTTGGATGGTATTTTCTTTTGCTAACATAGAGGCCATTGATAACAAATTGACCATAGATAACTGTCAGTCTCATAGTCTGAGGAAAGGACTGGCCTTGAAACCGCTCAGGAGCATCTGCTGTAGGGGGTTTTCTCTAGGCTAAGTGGAAAATTCGAGGTTATTTAGTGCTCTGCAAAAGCAATGTAAAGTGTGTGTGTGTGTGTGTGTGTGTGTGTGTGTGTGTGTGTGTGTGTGTTGTCCAACCTACACGTATGTATCATGAATGATGGATTTTCTTTGCATCTGGTAACTATAGATGTTTTCCCTCTGAATACAGCAAATGACTGTTTCAAAATGAAGCCACTATGTGTTTGAATGTTGCATTATACTTCGTTCCATTTGGAGTGAAAGGCGCCTTTAAAAAGTTAGGTATATCATTGCCGAAAAGGAGCTAAATAGTATTGTCAGCATTTTGAGAAGGCATAGGTTCTTTTTTCTCTCTTCCTTCTCAAACTCCTTTCTGGACAGCTGTTCGTGACTTAGCGAACTTTTCATATGGATATGTATGTTAATGGCAGGCAATGGCCTGGAGATGGAGGGCCCAAACAGGCCCAGCCCTTCAGTGCACATCAAAAGCCTTCACAAAAGGAGCAGTAAAAGAGACAGCGATGGCAGAGCCTTCACTTTTGTACCCTGAATTAGTTCTGCAAGCAATGAAACTGATCTTTTCTCCTTGCCAGAAAAGTCTGCTGATTTTTGTGAGTGCTCATTAGCACAAGAGGCAATTGTGAAGATAATTGACTGACGGCGATACTGCGCCTGTCACAACAGTGCCAGCCAGCAGTGCGTGTGCATTTTAATAGTTGTAGCTCTTTTTCTAACCTCCGCTTTGTGGTTTCTAAAAGGTACTAGTCTTCCAAAGGGTTGCACTTTTCTCTGAAGCAAACAGTTTAAGAATCATCCTCTTCGAAACTGTTAGCCAGCTTTACCTTAAAAACAAAACAAAACAAAACAAAAAAAAACCTGTGTTATTTCTCTACAGCGCCCAGCGTGGATGTACAATATAAAATATCCCATACAATGATCACACAGGTGGCAATCCAAACTGTTTAATTACGAAATGAATGTCTGAGTATTGGTTTGTGTCCTGGAGAGTGTCCTAACAGCACAGCACAAACTGTTCAATTCCATCAAGAAGCGACTGTGGTGATGTTACATATTTTTAGACTGTGTCCTTCTCTCTCTCTCTCTCTCTCTCTCTCTCTCTCTCTCTCTCTCTCTCTCTCTCTCTCTCTGTGTGTGTGTGTGTGTGTGTGTGTGGCCACAGAGTTAGAAAGAGTAAAAGAAAGTATTGGGGGGAAGGGATAGAGTTTTTGGAAGCTCTGCCTTAGCAGCAGGCTGACAGGGGTCTCTATAGGAGAGATTTCACCAGGCCTCTGAAGAAGGAAACCTAATTAGCAAGCACAGTGCAGGGGCTCTACACTGAGCTGGAGAGTTGTCCCCAGTCAAGTTTCAAGTTTCTACTGCTTGTCAGTGGCATGTCACAGGGAGCACCGTCACTTTGTTGGCACTTGCCTCTTCACTTTTCTGAAGGAATTTATGAAACATTTACTTGATTTAATTATACATTCTTTGGTTCTTTGTCCAGAGAAGCCCATCTGGGAATTTACATGCTACTTTGAGAAAACACAGACTCCTCCCGAGGTGGATGGTATTCCATGGCTTTTCGCGACACACTCTGCAATCCATACACTTATTATGCTACATGAGAAATCCTCCGCAGACTGAATATCTTAAGGGTTCTATACATTGACTATCTTTGAGCACTCTTTCTAGTACACTTAGGAAGACTGTCTAGTTACAGAATATTTTTCTTCTTAAGAAATAAATAAGTTCTCCCAAGTCAAGGAGGGCAGAATGCATTGAACCATCGCCTTCGAAAAACATGAATATGGAATGTCTGATGCAACCTTTGCTGTACAATGTCCCTAGGCTCAGTTTCCTGAGATAAGATTGACCTAGAAAGCAAAGTAGTGTGGAAAGGGCTGGCCACTCCACTTTTGAATTTGTCCCGCCATGTTCTCTCAGAACCAAGCTCTTGGTATCTTAAAACGTAGCTATTGTGTCAACATTTTCTGGAAAGTTGGCAATTGAATCCTTGCTTTGCCTTGGTTGGTTATAAATGTCCACCACAGCAAAGTGCAAGCCAGAGCACTTCAAGAAAGAATTCAAACTCCAAACTGGCTTTTCACGCTCGGTGTTCTGGAACAAGGGAAGCCAGCCAGGCAGTTTTCAAATGATAGAGGTAGGTTTGGAAACAATTGATGTAGGTTCACACTCACCTCACATCGGTACTAACAGCTGTAACAGGAAGGCTTCTGCATCAGTGTCCTTACCAAGCCCCTGTAGGAGGTGTGTGGTGGCATGTACCTGTCATCCCTGCCTGAAGGAAGACAAGGCAGGAGGATTGCATGTTGAAGTCTCCTCTGGATTGCACATACTGAGTTCTAGATTTGGCTGCCTACATAACAGTTTCTGGAGAAAAAAAAAAACTGCATTTTCCTTACAATCTCTTCTAACATTTCACCTGTAAGAGAAGAACTGATAACTGTTTGAATTCGCTAGGGACAGAGACCCATTGTATTTCCACACTTGATTTCTGGCATTCCGGAAGCAGGATGCACACTAATACCCAGAATGTATTTTTCCCTTTTCCTGCATGGTCTTCTGGTCCCTGTCCTGTTTGTACTCTGCTTCTCATGTCAGGCCTTTTGCACTCTATGGGGACTGCTATTCTCAAGTGTGTCTCATTTGTTTATTGAGAGCCACAGCCTCACTATGTAGCCTCGTCTGGTCTCAAGTTCATGGTCCTCCGGCTTCTGCCTCCTGAGAGATGATGTAGACACGCCACTTTCAGCTTCTCAAATTTGAGTTTGGTTCTGAACTCTGATTTTGCATGTATGTATTTGTTTTAATCATTATGTTATATGTGTGGGTGTTTTCACCCGCATGTATGCACACCGGTTCTGTGCCTGGTGCCTACAGAACTTGTCAGATCCCCCTGGAACTGATGTTATAAGTGGTGGTTGTGAGCCACCACATAGGTGCTGGGAATTTGAACCCAGGTCTCCTGGAAGAACAGCTAATGCCAGGTTTACAGAGTGAGTTCTAGAACTCCTCAAACTCCCCAGGTATCTGAAGAATGACTTTGAAGTCCTGGGTTCACCTCTCCAATTTGAGATTACAGACCTGTGCCACTGTCCCTGGGTTATAAGTGCTTGGGATTGAATAAAGATCTCATGAATACTAGCTACTAACTGAGACACATTCCCAAGGCCATGGAAATTCTAACTTAAAGAAGTTTTTAAACATTACATTTTAAAAAGTATATTTATTTAAGCTGGAAGCAATGACTACCCCTTTAAACCCAGCCCTTCAGAGGCAGGGACAGGTGGATCTCTGTGAGTTGGAGGTCAGCCCGGTCTACGTAGCCAGTCCCAAGCCGGGCAAATTCTGGACAACTTACAAGCGTAGGTACTCTCCTGCCACACGGGTCCAAGGGATTGGATCCATGCCATCAGCCATGGCTGCAAGTACTTGTGCCTGCCTCGCCATCTTGCCACCCCAACAGACTACAGTTTTTCTATTCTGAATAAATAAAGATTAATGATTGAAACCAGTGCTAGTGAGATGGCTTGGTTGGTAAAGGTCCCGGCTATGCAAACCTGGTAACCACAGTTTGAGTCCTGGTAGGTGAAGAAAACCATAGTCACAAAGATGTCCTCTGACACACACCGTGACTTATTCTCTCTCTCTCTCTCTCTCTCTCTCTCTCTCTCTCTCTCTCTCTCTCCCTCTCTCTCACACACACACACACACACATACACACAAATATACATTTTTAAAAGTTTTATAATGAAAATACTCCTCAGATTTTTGTTTTGTGTTGTATCATTTTCGAAGAAAGAGAAGTATTTTCCATTAAAATCAGCACGATGACCATCCAACCTGAGCCCAGTTGCTGAGTGTGAGTTTTTTCTGGACCAACAAGGTTGTGCAGGTGCCTGGGCTCCCTCCACACCGTGCATCCCTTATTTGGGCTTTGAAATGGAGGAGTGGGTGGGGTGGGCACTGGTGGTGAGGCAGGACACTTGTTTAAGGGACAATGAGAAGAGATGGGAAGGCACCCGCACACCTCCAGGAGATAACACTGGCTTTATCCATTGTCTTACACGGGGCATCCAGTCCTCAGCCCATTAACATATACGCTGTGTTAATGCGTTCACTCACTGGTAGTTTCTATGGTGTTGGGTATTGAGCTTCCAATTAGGCAAGTATGTTCTACCCCTGAGCGACCTCTGTCTATCCCTAGACTATGTCTTATTCCCCCCACCCTCCCCCACACATACAATAAAGGTTAACACACAGCAAAAGATTAGCAAACAAAATGATAAAGCACGGTATCTCTAAGTTGGTTCTCAAAATTTTTATTTGTTATATTCAAACTTTCCTAGATCACAAATAGCTGAAATTTTAGTGAGATGGCAGCTGAGCAAGAGCTGCTGTTAAACCGTTGCTTATTGATTTGAGGAACCATTTAGATGTGCTATATTCTTACGTTTTTGTGATTGCTGTCTCAGGTTGATTTTTAGGATAAATGTTCTACTTATTTTTAACTTTAATTTTTTTTCCCATACTCAAGTCCCTCCCTGAC
This sequence comes from Acomys percivali, assembly GCA_907169655.1. Classification (NCBI taxonomy): domain Eukaryota; kingdom Metazoa; phylum Chordata; class Mammalia; order Rodentia; family Muridae; genus Acomys; species Acomys percivali. The sequence continues at coordinate 205,662,312 of OU015742.1, read as the reverse complement.
TCCTCATTTTTTAACACAGGGTATCATGTATTCCAGAGGCAAGCTTTGAACTCACCATGTGAGGTTGGGGGAGGTGAGTTTGAAGGGACATTTAGCTCATGAGTCTACAGCGGCACGGCACTTGTAAAGCATTGTCTACCGTAGCCAGCATCATCAGTGAATTCTCCTCCTTGCTTCTGGCCAGGAGGTGCGGGTACCATAAGCGTTAGTCCGCTCTCTGCTGGTCACCGCCATCACACTGACTTTGAAATGTTCTTTTTCTCCATTTTTAATATCTGTTATCCATCCAATACATGAATCGGGAACCGTTTTAAAATTAGCTAGAGATTGTAAAAAACTAATGTAGCCTTCAGTACTAGTAAAGTTAAAGCAATTTTACTTTCTTACTTTCCGGGCGCTGTGATTGAAGACATGTGTCACCACACCCGGTTTAAGTGGTGCTGGGAACCAAACCCAGGTCCGCTTATGCTAGGCAAGCACCCTATCAACTGAGCTACATCCCCAGTTCTTACACTGCGTCACCCTGCTTACGAGAACCACTAGTGATACAAGCAGGACAGAGTGGAAGGTAATCACCATGGCGACTGCAGCGGGAAGTGGTACCCTAAGACTCCTCGGCAAGAATTTAACCAAACACTTAACCGGCAGAGAGTGTTTTATTGTTCTTCTTAACGCTGTATTCGTATAGCACAGGATTTCTTAGATGAGATAGGAAACTTCTTGAATGCAAGCTGTTTATAGCGCTGTGTTTGCCAAACAGTCTGCCACGGTGTCTTCCATATTAGAGATATTCACTGACCTAATGGATGGATGAATGAATAAATAAACCAATGATCAGAATTAAAACTTCATTACCTTTTTTTTTTTAAACCTATTCCATGTGTGCTTGCTTTTCTTTTCCAGGATAATTGTCTTATTCAGAAACTCACAGGCCTAAGTGGCTATGGGTTTGTTTTTTCCTTATTGTTTTATTTGACCAGCTGATTGCCCCTTATCAAATGAGAACCGGGGTAGTCAGTCTAAAACTGGAGAAGAATGCCCCTGGTACGGCTACTTCTGTCACCGCACCCAAGCATGCAGATTCAGGAGACTATGGTCCCGTTAGTTAGGTCTACTTTGCCATAACTGTGTGGTTGAGGTAGTCAAAGCGAGGATCCTACTGAATTTAGAGGATGGAAGGAGCTGGTGACGGGTAGTGGCTGTCAGAGGAACCAGTGGTCACAGCCGGCTAGATGCGGAGACAGCTGCATAGTGGCGCTTTATTGTATCAGACAGTTGCCCTACTACGACACATTTAATTGTCCAGAACAGAGATTTCTACGTGAATTACTCTTAATTTGATTTGAAACAGGCCAACTGTTGCCTCAAGTGATAATGCAAAGGGGGCTAAATTGAAGTTTTGTTTCGTTTCAATGGCACTAAGGACCCTTGGAAAAGCAAATGAAGCCACCCCCACAAACGGAGTGTCAGGAGGATGCCTGTTTAGCCACACAATCACCGCTCTGGCTGTCACCACCTCTCACCTGGCTTTCTAAATTCCCACTTCAGGTCTTCACCTGAATCCATTTAAGGCTGAAGAGAAAAATCAAATTCTTTTATTAAAAAATATTCTGATTCACTAAAAACAAAATTTGGTAGGTTTCTTTTTTCCTTCTTTTAAATATAGTTGTTCTTTTTATAGAGTCATTATAGGTGGCTGATAAAATCAAACTCTACATCTCGATTCTAAGAGAAACAAAACAAAACAAAACCCCGACTTGTCCAAGCATTTAATGAGGAGATTTCCAGAAGGAAGTGTGGCCCGTATAACCAGTTCTTTTTCTCTAACTTTTTCCAGGCCCATTAGAACTGAGTAATTCTTAAGTCTGTAACTTTATGCCAGTATTTTTTACAAAATTTAATTCACTTTTTTTGGTCTGTTGGCAGCAAGTTTTAAAAGTCTTAAACATGCCCAAACATCTCAAAGGATTTAAAGAAAATTATAATAGTAACTAGTTTCTCCCTTTCCCTTAAAAAAAAAAAATAGAGCACACACTGAAATTATTTAAATTGACTGAGCCTTTTAAGCAAGTAAACACATTTTAACTAGGTTTTTTCCAATCCTTCCATTCACGCCAACTATAGAAATTAGCCTTCACTCTTCCCTCACTTACACATGGATACACACACTTGCATGGACACAAGAAAAATTTCTTTTCTCCTGTCAGCATTCCTCCCCAACAATGCTTAGATTAGTGGCATGAAGGCGGCCGCAGAGAGAGGACATTCAGGCCAGAAGGCTCCCCACAGGCACAGCTGGTAGGGGTTAATGGCAGCTGAACCTCCCAGCCAGGGCCCTTTCTCTATTGTGTGTACAACTCCTGGGAAGGAGGCCGACTTGTGACAGCCTCTGGGGTGCAGAGGATCAGAAGAGTAGCAACTGGGTCACAGAGGCAGTGTTCCTGGGAGGAGGGTTTGGGACAGCCAGAAAGTGTCTCTGCTCACAAGGGCTGCAGGACGACGCTGGCTCATAACCCTTTCATTCATATTGTAGCCAGACATGAGCAATGAGTTGCTCGCATTGGAAAGCGACTCCATTCTGCCGGGACACTGTGCATATATGGCTGGTGTGTGTTATTCAAAGTCTGAGCACTGGTGGTTGGGGAATAAAGGCTCCGGAGCTGTGACACAATAGCCCTGGGGGAGATCTCGAGGCCTCCTGATAAATAGACATTGAGATATAAGTAGAGAGTGATTTATATGAGTTCCTGTCTAAATGAAGTAGGCGGGCTTTCCAGGCGCCATGGGATGGGACCAACATGGATATCAACTCGGGCTTCAAATTTATCTTTTGATTTTTAAAACAAAACAAAAAACCCAATAACAGCTCTGTTGGGCCTATTACAGACATTAGATTTCTTTAATAATGTTTTTTCTTTCTCTCTCCTCATCCCCCCAGATAAGGGTCTCATTATACATCCCTGGATGGCCACAAATGTAGTCTATAGCTCAGGCTGGCCTCAAACTCCTGGCAATCTATTTCCCTCGGTCTCTTCTTCTTCTTCTGGGATCTGAGTCATCATGGCCAGCTTAACAGACTTTTACACTGAACTCAGTAACTGGGGCTTTATAAGCAAAATGTATTTTGCAGAGAGACAAAGATTCTTTTTTTTTTTTTTTAAAGATTTTTTTTTTAAAAAACTTATTTATTTTTATTGTATGCGCGTTGGTGGTTTTGCCTGCATGTGTGTCTATCAGCGTCAGATCTCGGAGTTTCAAACAGTTGTGAGCTGCCACGTGGGTGTTGGGAAATGAACTCAGGTCCTCTGGAAGAGCAGTCAGTGTTCTTAACCTCTAAGCCATCCTCTCTCCAGCCCTGAGACAAAGATTCTTGAAGAAAGCAAGCTTGATTGAAGCTTTGAGGATCCTGTGTTGTGGAGGTGGGCCCTGTCACAGAACATAACCCTATACAGGAGCAGGGCTTGGCAAACTGAGGGACCTCGGTAAATATTAATTAAATAAATAAAGATGCCCACAGTCACAGAGGTTGGCTTGGCTGTTCGTTTTTAACCTAAAAGGTCCCCTTGTTTAGAAAGCACAGTAAGCACCAAGGAGAATGTTCTTTGTTCTGGAGAAATGAACTTGTTTCCTTTCAGAACAGCTGAGCATCCCATTCCAAAGACTGCTAAGACAATGCCTTCCAGTTAAACTTGGCCTCATTTCTTCTCTATAAACCCAACCTTAAGAGCTAATTGGGGACCGGCTTGGGCCACACGGAGGCAGTGAACTCTAGAGGCATCCTTATTCTAATGTTTCTGGCTTGGTTTATCTGATTTGAAATTTTAATGCCACTTGACTAAAATTTGCCCTCTTCCTTGAGTTTGTTTTGACTTATCACTCTGGGAAAAGGAAACAGGGAAAGAGAACAAATTAGCCCCCCGCCCCCCCAGCCCCCCCACCCCCTCGGGATTTTACCTGCAGCATAAACATTTAATACTTCCTCTTTAGTTTGGAGGGACAGGGAGGGGAGGCGCGAGGGGGGGCGCGGAGGAGGGGGCGGGAGGGGGGCGCGGGGGGGGGGGGGCGGGGCCGGGGCGAGGAAACAATACAGCCCAATGAGCTCATTAAAGCTGTTCTCTTTGGGTCGGTCATAATGGGGAGGGCCAAGCGAACAAGCCAAAGGGGATGAGGTCCCAATGCTGGAGACCAGCTGTAGAAAGCACTCCTGGCTGCTCCATTTCTTTCTGGAGGGCGTGTTGGCGCAAGCCTTTAATCCCAGCACGCGGGAGGCAGAGGCAGTTGGATCGCTGTGAGTTCGAGGCCAGCTTGGTCTACAAAGCAAGTCCAGGACAGTTCAACGCTACACAGGGAAACCCTGTCTTGAAAAACAAACAAACAGACAAACAGAACCCCAACAACAACAACAAAAACCAAAACCAACCAAACAAACAAACAAACAAAGCCTTTCCAGAGGGATTGATGTCCGTGGTGGGTAGTGCTTCTTAGGGACCCCTTCTTGAGAACAGAGAGCAAACTGACCATCTTATCAGGGCTGACAACTTCATGCCTAGAGCCTCTTAGGAGACATAACGAATGGCATTGTGTTGAAGTAGTTGAGTTTACGTGGCAGGCTAATGTAACAGTAATGTGACCGTTGTAATGTACCCGAATCTGCTTCCGCGGGGAAGTGATTTGACTGGGTTGGTGTTATTTACAAAACTCGCAGGTGCAAAACCCACACGTGGTTTTATTATATTCACAAATATTCTTTTTATTCTCACGGTTTCATTGTAAGCTTGGAGGATTTTCCCAATGTGTGGCCTTTAAGGTAATTTAGTAATTTTTGTGAATGCACAGAGGAAAGCCTTTCTAGTCTGCACAGTCAGAAAGTCCTGGGAAGACAGAAGTGCCTTCCTGAACTTGGCCATCGAACAGGATGGGAAAGGCTCCTCCCTCCCTCCTTAGAAAGCACTTCCTCCCCCTTTCTTTGCATCTTGCTTTATTTAGGCTGGTGGGTGTGGCAAACAGAAAGGATCAGAGACTGGTCCCCTTCCGTGATCACTGGAGTACAATGCAGAATCTGAAAGCCAGTCTCTTTCTTTACAGCCTAAGACTGTTTGACCTAAACCTTGGAATCTCCCCTCTCTGGGTGCATGTATGCACCCGGGTGCACAAATACCTGCACAGTTACTCTTTTCCTTTACAAAAGCAAACCACACCTGGACGGGGACTTTTTATTCTCCTCTGGATTCAACTCACGTCGCACTTTTATGCTGTTTTAGTAAATGTGAGAAAATAAAGAGAACACTGCGTTCTGAGAGCAGGTCTCTCAAGGGTAGTAAGGCAGTCACATACATTCCCTGTGTTTTTCAGTAAAGAAGGTGGTGAGACTTGGTGAGTTTGTTGCCCTTGAATACGTATTAGGCACACAAAAATAAAAAAAATTTTTTTTTTTTAATTAACAACTCATAAAGAACTGAAGCAATGACAGCCTCACACAATAACAAACTCCTGACCTCTCTGGGTACAATGAATTTGAAGCAATTCACTCAAGAGTTTGTTGTCTTTTTAAAGAAAAAGAAAAATCAGGCAAGTCCATTTTCCAAAAACAAATGTAGCAGGAAACACTGTTTACAAAATGACAGGACTGTTTTTAAGCCAATTGCTCCAATATGGCATGATGCAACTACCCAGGACACGACGGGGAAAGGGTTAAGCTTTCCTGACTTTCAGATACAATGAAATTATGACAGGAAGAAAATTGTGCCATTTTAGCATGAAAATGCTTGTACAAATAGTGTCGCTCCTTCCTTCTTACTTTCTTTATAATGCCTCAGCGATAGCTAAGATGACAGACATTTGACAGGTATCTGTAAGCACACGGCCCAGGCAGCTCATTAAAGTTTTTCTTTTCATGCATCAGCTTTCACAATGGCAAAAACCCATTAGCATTGACTATTCCGCAGATTAGAGGAATTAAGGGCTGCAGACGTTGGCTTATACCAAGCAATGTCATTTGTGAAGTGATGTTTGCTTTATTATTTCCCTTTTCTCTCCCTCTGAAACCAGACTGACATGACTTTAGCTCTACATAGGGTGCACCATGCACACCAAAGGATTGGCTCATCGGTGAAAAGAAACGCGCTCACTCCCTTTTCTACATGACCGGAATGGCAAAGAGGGAGACTTTCCGGGCACTATTTAGGCTCATTAGAGGACTGATTATGATAGCTCTCTGGTGTAATCTTTAATCGACTTTGACACTAGATTTGCCCCGTTACAAATCCTGTCATGCAAATTAAGTCATTTGTGTTGTTTGATATGGAAAGATCTGCTATGAAATGAAAGATTAGCCCTCAGATGAGGCACGAGAGACCAGTGCCCTTGTGCGCCACACAACTGATTACAGGGACGGCGGCGCCCATTTCTACTCTGCCGCAACGTTTAGGACAGATTAAATGAACATGGCACTCGGTCTTCCTGCATAAGGGCGTTCAAGACAGGTGCTCATGTTTTCATAGTTGTATTTCTTGGGCCTTCCCAAAAATGTGCTCCAAGGCAGGGCTTTAATGTTCAGTTAGTTACCTTAACCCATTCTCCACCGAATCAGGTTGCATCATGCACATTCGTGAGTTCATTCTTGTACCCAGGTGATCAGTGTTGACTGACCAATGAGGCACTCCACAAACCGGAAGGGAGCGCCTTACCTAATTATAATGCAATTACGACTGTCTATGCCCACACACTGCCCATTTTATTTTCACTGTTTTAAAATGTTTGTTTGTTGATAGGCAGGGTCTACGATAGCCCAGACTGGCCTTGAATTTACTGTTTAGCTGAGCTGAGTCTTGAACTCCCTGCCCTCCTGCCTCTACCTCCCGAGTGCTGGAATTACAGGCACTCAGCACCACACCCAGCACCACACAGGCACTCCTCAGCATCACACC
>OU015742.1:205641952-205654842 GCA_907169655.1 Acomys percivali | reverse complement strand
AAGAAAGAAAGAAAGAAAGAAAGAAAGAAAGAAAGAAAGAAAGAAAGAAAAAAGATATCTATGGTGAATCAGAAGTGAGCATGAAAAATGTCTGACAGAAACCCGTTAGCGGGAGGGATGGGGAGGCTATGGAAATAGTATGAGTTGCTGCTGGAGTTAATGGCTGGCAGCGTGCCGTAGCTGGCTCCAAGCGCTGGAGGCAGTGAGTGGATGCCTTTCCCTTTCTCTCCTACATTAGCCAGCACTGCCTGAGAAGGGACCTTCCCAGCGACACTTGAGGACGCTCTTTCAATACTAGCCATATTGATAATATAACCGCGACATGTTTTTTAAGGTGTATGTTTAAAATGCAGATTAAATGTTCATGAGCCCAATTCTGCTTCATGTGTGTGTGTGTGGGGGGGGGAGGAAGGATGATACCAAGAGGCCCATAGCAAATGTTTTTCCGTAACTCTGTGATTCCTTATATAGTACTTATGGCTTATTGTCTCACATCCTATTTCTTTCCCCAAATAGTTTGTAAGGAAAAAAGAAATGTGACAAAATATGATTATAGACTTGCCATTAAAGAAAAGGTCAAACTCAATGCAGCGGTGGGCTGGCTGGAAAGCCAGGAGGTGCCTACGCTTCAGGCACAAGATAAATATTCTGTCTAATTCGAGGCTGTCAGAGAAGGTGTCTTTGATTGAACAGTGATGCAAACAGTCACTTAAATCCCTTTTAGATGATCATAACACGAGGTAGAGTGGCCTCCAGCAGCTCCAGCCACGTGTCTTCCCTGGGAACATATTAATAGGCATGCTTTGTCCTGTGAATGAGTCACACTCTTCTGTTTTGATTAACTTTTATCCGATTTCGGGATTTCACCTCCCTCACACTACATACAGCATTAGCCATTTTATAAAGCATTGAAATAATTTTTTTTTTTTTTTTTTATGAATGAAATAACATGTAGAGTTACCTTGGCAGTCCTCTGTGAGAAGTGAGTCCGCCGTAGAGTTTCCCAAGATGGCCTCACTAAGGGGCAGAAAATCGCCCACCAGATCATTCCAAACAATGGCCATGAAAGATCTAGCCAAGTGACTCTGTATGAACTTGTGGAGGAATAGAGTAAGGAAACTAAACTGGGGACACAAAATGAAACCATGGTGTTTGCCTAGTGAGAAAGTTGAGAAGTCGGTACGAATGGATTAAACGCCGCTGCCTTTACGGCTGTTACCTGACATTTATGTGACTGAGAATTCCCGCAGTTCAGCAGTGTTTCATTCAGAAGACATAATCCTTGCTGTTAATGCAGTACTTTAAATTTAATTTTATGGCACAGTAAGTTAAATGGCTGCTGTTCCTCAGCCACCCTCTTTGTGGCCTCTTGACCTAGACAAGTGTGTGCATTGTTTCAGACCACGACGGGCCGGTTAACGCATCAAAGGGCACGCCGTTGCTTTCAGACAGGGCAGTGGGTCCTGACCTTAAATCTGAATTAGAATCATCTGGAGGGCTGTTCAAGAACATATTGCTGGGCCCCACCTGCAGACTTTCCCCTCGGGTTATAGAGAGCTAGGCTCTTGGATCACTGAACGAGCTAACCAACCCCGACGACGCTGTCCCATGGTCCACACTTTCCAAACCACTAAGAAGGGAACATGAAAGTAACTGAGGTATGTGTGAGACAGGGGGATTTCCATGTAGAAAAATCTCTGTGTACTGGAGAGAAAAAAAGAGAAATAAATCCCCAACCAGCTTCCTTTACTATTTCTTCCCTTTTCCCTTTTAATGTAGGCAATACCCAATTTCAGTTCCCAGGATGTATCCGTCAAGTCATCATTGAAATCCAGATACATTTTTTAACATGGAAGAATATGATTTCCAGGCTGTAACGGCACATTAATAAATAGCTATAAAGTGTGTATACATCTCAGGTTTGAATTAAGGAACACAGATCACATAAAGCTCCTGGGCGCCCAAGACCTCGTGTTGCTGCTGGTGAAGGTTTGCATTCCAACACGTCGTTTCCAGTGCTCTGTGGAACACACCTTGGGTTCTGATGGGCATCTGTACAACTCTTGCCAACCTTAGGAACTCTACAGGACGGAGGAAGAGTGGAGAATGGGTTGTGAATAAATAAAACAAAACAAAGTCCTGGGTATCAGGGATTTTGATTGCTAATTGCCACCCTTTCAGCAGCAAGTACCAAGCCCATTGCTCGCCAGGAATTGTGGTGGAGATGAGGAAGAGACAGACAGTAAAGGGCAGTGAGATGAGCGCCTTACTGATGGAGGAGCTCAATCGTCTTGTTTGTCTGTTTTTTCTCTCTGTACCTGCATAGATTGAATGAAAAGTAAAACTGCACAGGAGCTTGATCACTTGGGGCCTAGGCACTTAGCACTGGTGTGCTTGGGTCGGTCACCAAATCTCACTGAAAATGACTATTCTCACCTAGAATGACTACTGTGTGGTTTTTGAGAGTTTAGATCTTGACCATTATACCATGACCTATCCTAGCACAATCCCTCTTCTTGGCCTGGCCTAGAACCACTCCCTGTGAGAGAAGTGCTATGTGTTCCTCTGTCCCTATCACAGTTTACCCTAAGAGCAAAGGCTAGCACTGAACTGTCCCCTGGTCTCTCAACATGCAGCTCAGATCCTAGGATACACTGATACACGCTTTTAATCCCAAGACTTGGGAGGCAGAGGCAAGTGGATCACTGTGAGTTCAAGGTCATCCTGGTCTACACAGTGAGTTCCAGGACACCCAGAGCTATATAGTGATTAATAGTAATATTACTACTACTGATGATGATGATGATGATGAAAGTATAAATAATGTAAGAGGAAAAGCTGATTTGAAAAGATAACCACTGACATTAGCTATACTAAACTTTAAGGGGCTAGGGGTGGCCCCTGTGTGTGGTCTGCATGAGATCTTGCTCATAATCTCAGGGGTTTGTTTGGACCTCAGTGTGTTACTTGGAAGAGTCATAGGAAACGAGGCCTTGCTGGAGGAAGTGTGTCATTGGGGCAGGCTTTGAGAGTTCAAAGATTTGTACCACTTCTAACTCGCTCTCTCTGTTTCCTGTTTGCAGTTTATCAGGAGCCCTCAGCTTCCTGTTCCTGCCACCAGGTCTCCGCTGTGGCATCCTGGACTCCAGCCCTCTGGAATCAGAAGCCAAAATAAATCCCTTTTCTCTAAGTTGTCTTGATCATGGCATTTTACCACAGCATTAGAAAAGTCACTAACGCACTCCCCAAGTCTCAGAAGAGTATGGCTCTGAAGCACACAAGCAATATATAAATGTGCACGGATCTAAGAAGGCAAAGATGCATATGTTCGGGAAATTAGCATATCCCAGCATGCCACAATAGTCTAAACAATCCGGTGATATGATTTTTTAAAATTTAAATTTAATTTTATTAATTTATTCAGATAGGTGATATGATTTAAATTTCCATCTCAGACTCTAGTATAGACTCCACAAGTGGAAAACGTATGATCTTCATTTTATTTAAAAATAATTCTGTGGTGATGATGAGGATGACGGCACAACACGTGTGTTAGGAAAGATTCAGTTGCGGCTCGGACACCTCCGCCATCGTTCCTGCTGCTGCCTCTGGAGCATGGCTGCTGCTGAGCTTGAGTGGCAGTGCCAAGCAGGAGCTGTGTGTCTTGTCCAGTGGCAGGGAGGGTGCCCATGGCCGTAGCCAACAAAGGCTATAAGCCCAGAGTCGGAATCGTCAAGGTTGGCTTCCTGAAGATCCTGCACAGGCATGAGATCACCTTTACCCTGCCTCCAGACTGCAGGCTGAGCAAGGGTGTCCAGGAGGTCCCTGTCCATAGCTTGCACTTCAAGCCTCTCGGTGTCACGCCCATCCCTGAAGCAGGTTACAGCACCAAGCTTGAGGTCCCGGCACACAGAGAAGGCGCCCTCAACGAGGAGCTGCCACTGGCCTGTGAGGGTGACACAGGCACCTCTATGTGTGTGTGGTGGCGCACTCACAGGGCATGGACCGGCATCACAACACATCGATGCTCCTGGGTGGTGCCAAGGGTGTGGGCGACAAGCTGGAGTACAACTCAGAACTCAGCGACTGGCGCAGCTTCGATGGAGACCTGGGGCCGCGCCTGCCTGCGCCTTAAATTCCACCTGCTCCCTGACATACTGTGTGGTGGTGTGGCTTCCTCACCTCTTCCCGGTGGGCAAGGTAGGGCTAGACCTTGCTCACTCTCCTATTTCTGCCTTTATTCCTACCAGCATCCTGCCTTGCTACAGTCTCCTCTCCCGCGTTCCGGAGTCTCTCGACTCAAGAAATGGGTTGAGCCCCATCTGAAGAGGCTATCTGAGATGAGGGAAGTAGGCGGGGTTTACCCCTTCCACCTCAAGCCATAGGGGCTCTATCTTGGGATTGGGAGAGGATGGAGTTGCTCTGTCTTTGTGACAGAGGCGTGCCGTTGCTGTTCCCGACTGCTGTTCACGTGGTGAGGAGGAACAGTTCCTACCTTCTACCCCTCAGGTCTGTGGTACTTTCTTTTTTTTTTTTTTTGTTTTTGTTTTTTTTTTTTTGTTTTGTTTTGTTTTGTTTTAGAGTCAGGGTCCCTCTGCGTAGCGTTGGCTAGGCTATTCTGGACTCACTTTGTGGACCAGGCTGGCCTTGAACTCACAGCAACCCACTTGCCTCTGTCTGTCTCCTGAGTGCTGCAATTAAAGGCAGTGGTACTTGATTTTTAAACGACTGTTTGGGATATAGACCTCAATAAATAAATATTGCAGTAGAAAAAATAAAGAAAGAAAGATCCAGTCATGCTAGACTCCTGTCTGCAAGCACAGCAGAGTATCACTAATAGTGACAGTGGTCTGCCCTCTCCTGTGGGGTTGGGTCTCAAGCTGGGCAAGTCACTGGGTTGCCATTCTCTCAATCTCTGCTCTATCTTTGCCCCTACACCTCTTGTGTATGTGTGGGTTGGTGTCCCCCTCCCTCCACTGGGAGTCCTGCCTGGCTACAGGAGGTACCAACCTCATAATCCTTAATACCTGTTGCTTGGAGTCTCAGCTAGGGTCACCCCTTAGACTCCCAGGAGCCCCTCCTGTTCCAGAGATGCCTTCCCCCCCCCCCCCCCCCCCCCCCGATTTCTGTCCCCTCTCCCAGTTCTTCCCCTCACCCACCCTCCTCCTCCCTTTGACCTCCTGATCCCCACTCCCATTATCCTCGACACCCCCTCTCCCACCCAGTTCCCTCCCCCATCTACTTCAGATGTCTATTGTATTTCCTGTTCTGAGTGAGACTTGAGCATCATTCCTTGGACTCTCCACGGTTTCTTTGGGTCTGTGGATTGTACTATGGGTATCCTGTCTGGCAGCCGATGGAGACAGATGCAGAGACCCAAGGCCAAGCAATGAGCTGAGCACAGGGAGTGATGTGGGAGAGTGGGAGGAAGGATAGAGGGAGTTGGAGGGGTCAAGGACCCCACAAGAAGGCTTAGGGAGTAATCAAACCTGGGCCCACAGGGGCTCACAGAGACGGAACCACCAACTAAAGAGCATGGACGGCAGAACCTAGACCCTTATAGATACGTAGCAGAGGTGTAGCTTGGTCACCATGTGAGGCCCCTAACAACGGGAGCAGGGGCGGTCTCTGAATCTGCTACCTACCACTGGGTCACTTTCCCCTGGCTGTTCTGCTTTGTCACTCCCTGGTGGGAGAGGATGTGCTTAGTCCTGCAGTGACCTGAAATACCAGGGTGGATTGGTACCAACAGGTAGAGGCTTTCCCTTCTCTGGGAGGAAGGAGACAGGGAATGGGAAGAGGAGTCGGGGATGAACTGGGAGGAGAAGATGGAGGGGGCTGGGATCAGGCTTTAAAGTGATCAAGTAAACAAATGGGAAAAATAAATAAGGAAAAGATAAAAAAAAAAAAAAAAAAAAAAAAGGTTCAAGCAAGGAAAATAACAAAACAAACCAAAAAACCAGAAAGAGCTAGAAGGGCCAGCATACTGTTCCTGTAACATAGCAATCAGTAAGTATTGTCTTAACGAAGAAACTAATTGAGAGTATCAGCTGTAAGGGTCATTTAATCTACTTGGCATCTAATAAATTGCATATTGGTACGATTAGCAGACTAAGCCCTAGAATGGACTGATTGTGCAGGGCTGTTTACAAAGATATTTACACCTTTAATGAAAATATTTGCTTTATTTTACGTGTATGAGTGTTTTGCCTGTGTGTATGTATGTGTATTATATGTGTGTGTGGTGCCCATAGAGGCCAGAAAAGTTCAGTGAATTCCCTGGAACTGGAGTTAAGTGTAGTTGTGAGCAACCGTGTGAGAGCTAAACCCAGGTCCTCTGCAAAAGTAGCAAATATTCTCAACCACTGAGCTATCTCACCAGCCCCTATATTTCATAATTTTTAAAGTTAAACAGAGACAAAGTGCTACAATTTAGTCAAAATTTGGCTTCAAAATAAACTACATGAATAAATACATTGTCCATAGACATTTTTAAAAACACAGAAAGAATTGATTAAATGTTTATATAATTTTGTTGTTGTTGTTGGTGGTGGTGGTGGTGATTGAAGCAAGGTCTCACAGTGTAGCTCTGGCTGTTCTGGAACTCACTCTCTAGACAAGGCTGGCCTCAAACTCATGGAGATCCACTTGCTTCTGCCTCCAAAGTGCTGGGATTAAAGATGTGCACCACTATGCTGTAGAGAGAATATCTTGTGTTTGTATGGATATGTTACCTATCAATTTTTAAAAGCCTATGGCCTATAGAAAAGGTAGAATAGAAGGCAGGACATCAGAGAGACAGAGAGGATTCTGGGATAGAGCCAGGAGCTGGAGATTCACCCAGAAAAATGTGAGGAGGACAGATACAGGGTACCTGAGCACAGGTAACCAGTGGTGTGGCAGAATGTAAATTAGTATAAATGGGTTATTTTAAGTTACTAAGCTAGTCATAGAAGAGCCTAGTTATATGGCCTGGGTATTCATATATATTTTTTGAGTCTCATGAGTCATTATTCCAGGATCTTTGGGCTAGGAGGAAAAACACGTACCCTACTAAACCGTGCCTGGCTTGATATATGTACTGAGTCTAAGTACAGGCAAGTCACAAATGTAATATTCTACTGGCCTTACAATGAATGGCTGTTGTTATGAACTGTATATATACTAAAATCTTTATTCTCTGGTATTATTTTCAATCAATTCCAATAAAGAGCCTTTAAAGTAAGTAAAGCCCATAAAAGCTCAGCTTTAAATAAGAAAACTGCATCTAACAGCAGGAATTACCTCTAGCCACACAACTCATGTCATCGTTTGACGTCTAACCAGTCTGTAATCAAGGCACATGATCCTGACCACCATGCCCAACGATGAGATTTTCAAAAGCACTGTTCTGGTTGGCTTTTGTTGACTGGACACAAGCAAGGATCATTTGGAAAAGGGGAGACTCAACTGAGAAAATGTCTCTGTAAGACTAGCATTTAAGAAAACCTGGGGACATCTTCTCAATTGACGATCGATATGGGAGGTCCCAGTGCACTGTGGATGGTGCTACTCACTCACAAAGTGGTCCTGGATTATATAAGAAACCAGACTGAGCAAGCCACGGGGAACAAGAAAAGGAGCACTCCTCCGTATCTCTCAGCTCTGCCTTCAGTTCCTGCCTCCAGGTTCCTGCCTTGATTTCCTACCCTGACTGATCACGATATGTAAGCTAAATGTACCTAATTGTCCCCAAGTTGTTTTGGTCCATGTTTTATTACATCACTAGAAAACAAGCCGGGGCAAGCACCAACATAAAGAAATTAATGAGACAGAGATTTGTGTGTGTGTGTGTGTGTCTGTGTGTGTGTGTGTGTGTGTGTGTGTGTGTGTAATCTGCACATATATTTCACATATTTTTCATATATATAAAAATACATATTCCAAGGAGTAGATATCATGTCCATTTGAATCATCTTTCCTAAAGACTTGAATATAATCTAAAGAAAAATATAATATAAAAAATACCTCTCATGACTCAGCTTTCCTGGCTAGTGAATGAAAACCCATCTTCCGGGGAAAAGGTTACATCTTACAGCTACATCTGGGTGCAACAGATGGCACAAAGGGTCGTTTGTACAAATCCAAGGTCCTCAGAGGTCCAGTGCTTGCTGGGAAGTAGGCTAAGTTGACTGTTAGTTTTAATAGAAGAACAACCAGCGCCCTTGTAGCTGATCTGCCTCATAAGCATTGCATTTATCAGGTTTCTTAAACCCTTTCCATTCCTATGCCTTCTCATCTGAGAACTCTCACATGACTTTGGATATACAGGGAAATAAAATAAATATTTGGATGAAATCTTTACCGACAATAAATTATAAAGACTTGTATTTTAAGATGATTCTTCCGGATGCATATAATTTTACATTTTATTATCAATTAAAGCAATTCTGCTTATTAATGAGATAGATGCGCTTGTTTACTTTTACATAAAGAATAAAATCTTAACTGAATAGTTGATACTGCAGGACAGAGAGTACCTACAAGACTTTTCAGAGTCGACCAATATTTTGATTTTATAATTGTCGATGTGGAGCTCGTATCAAAAAATGGCAGAAGCATGTTTAGCACCGTATCAGAAGCTGCCGGAAACTTCATCCTAATCCCAAACTGACGTCGTTCATTTAGCAGTCTTTGGAAATTCAAAGCAGCAACTCAAACAGTAGGTTTTAAAATTGAATATTTTAACAGAATGCAATCCAAAGATACAACTTGATACTCACGTGCTAAGGAACGATAGTAGAAAAATTAAAAAACCTTTTGTTCTCCACAATTAAACCATCATGTTTCTGTAAGAGTGGGCAGCCTGAAGTGAACAGTAAAACATTGCAACTGATTGCATTCAGTAGGCTTACATTTTGAGCTGAGGTGTTTCAGATAATTGGCCCTTAGTGTTTCCCGGATACACATACTGTGTATTCAGAACCAAGGCTGCAGTGACGTTGTGTGACGGAGCACATGGGCCAGCGCTGCTGGAACCACCTCGGGGGTTCAGGTCTTTGATTTCAATTTGATTTTTGGTTGTTTCGTATTCAGAAATTTTTCACTGTTGCTAGATTTTTTTTTTCATGTCCCTGCCCTCATTCAGTAATATAATAGTGTGAGGAGTTGGAGTCTAAAAGACAAAAGATTTTTGAAGTACCCATTTTTCTAGTGACACTTTTTTTAAAAAATGCATTTATGTTATGCAGAAGTTATAGTGTTCCTTGTCCCCGCAGTGTCTGGATCCAGTCTCGAGTCTCTGTCTCCTCTTGAACTCTGGCATCTGTCTGCTCCCCTGGGGAATAGGCAGCAGGGCCCAGCAGTAAGCACCCTGTATCAGAGTCTCCTTTCGATCTATAAACCTATACCTTCCCTGCCAAGGATGATATGAAGGGTATGGGTGAAGTCGGGAGGCATGCCTTTCCAGTTACCACGCCTAGAGATAGCAGGCAGGACATTCAAATTACTAAAAGCTTGGATAGTTCCACAAATAGAACAGTACAGAAGAAAAGCAAAGACCAGAGTCATTAGATGCCCATTAAAAAAAAAAAAAATGGCTTATGTTGTTCTTATGTCCCTTACCAGCTATCCCTTGGCAATTGTCTATCAATAAACAAAAACAAACAAACAAACAAAAAACATACTAGAGGCTTTTCTTCTGAGGTGACACATTCATGATGAGGCTTGCTGCTCTCCATCTGCTTAAGGCTACAAACCAAGCTGCCCATGGCCCTGGCTCTGCCTGCCACAGAACCCCCCAGCCTGAACACTAGGCACCTCTGCCCTGCTGAGAGCATGCGTCCTGTGCCACACAGCTCCCCGACACCAATCATATACAGTATCCTCATTAGAACTGAGCCCAGTGTTTAGGAAGCCCAATTTGCTGCTACCCCCAGGTTTGGGGAGGCCAGTCCTGCAGACACGGTGAACAGCTTTGCAGCTGAGTCTCCAAGGAAACCACTGCTATTTGTGACTCTCAAGCTCGGAGGTAATTCTTACCTGCTTTACAGGACTGACAATGTCATGACAGCCTCGGGAGGCTGTCGTTTCAATGCACGGAGACTCTGCAATGTAAATCGATTATTAATGAAGCTGTATTTTAAGTGACTGTGTTCTTCGGAGGGAGCGTGTTTATATTTAATTATCAAAATGGGAGCTGTGCAGTGGCACAGTAGCACAAAAGTCAGCTATTATCCCCCCAAAATGGTTCAAAAATCAATCTTCATTCCAAAACCCATAATAAAAAAATAAAAAATAGCAATTTATTGAGAAAAACTGAAGACATCCTATGTCAGAAAAGCTATCATTACTTGTGCTAAAACTAATACGTACATATTTTTAAAGAGAGATGTTCGTAATTATGCAAAAGAATTTTAAGTAGTTGCTGAATGGAGGCCCCACTGGATTGTCACTCTGGTTGGTAGTTTGACATTTGCCCTGCTTCTGCCTGTCACACCAGCCGGGGAAGCAGCCGCTGTTAGAGGTATGTACAAAGAGTGTGTGTGTGTTTTTTTTTTAATCCATCAGAGCTCCCAGTCTTTTTTAAACATGACAAGCACCTTGCAACAAAGTTTTGATATCTTCTAGATTTGAAGATTTTGCTGTTTACCTGTTTCTGAAATCCTGTGAAGACATAGACATATCAAGTGTTAAGATGGGAGAGCAGCGTCACAGGACACTGAACAGTGGACAGAGGTAGCCCAAGGATTTCTGTATGAATGGGACTGACAGGGCCATCTGAACGGGCAGATGGGCAGGGTCACATAGACACAAAGGTACGGAAACACTGTGTCTCTTTAGCAAGGGAAAGATAGACAATGTCAAAGTTTGTGGGGTCCCTGATGCCCCAACCCATCTGCCAGGCTCCTCATTACATGCCCCCCCCCCCCCCCCCCCCCGCCCCATGATTCAAAAGAACAGTAGGGCCACTGTGGTCCTGTAAGTAGTAAGCCATGGGAGCAGACATGTCTTATAAACCTTTTCGGGAGACTGAGGTCTGGAGCAGAAGTCCAAAGAGGAGTAGAGGTAACAGGCTAGACGACATGAGAGTTGCTGAAACTGTCCACAGGAATTAGTAGAGACCCTCGGGAAAATCTAATGGTATATATGGAAAAATGGGCGGGGTATAGCAGACCCACTGAATCAGGAGCTCCATGCAAGTTCCAGGCTCAGTGATGACTCTGGCCAGCATAGGCAGAATTCACGGTCTAAGCACCCGTGTGGAGGGGTGGAGGGTGTGAGCTGGGCTGGGGTGAAGGAAGGGCTGAGGTGAAGCTGGAAAGATCTCTGTGGGATGGCTTTATATGAATGTACACAGTACCAAAATGGCATAAAATTGTGCGCGAGCTCACCCAACTGAGCATGTGTAAAATTAGTTACGTTTCAGTGCAGTTGCCAGAATCCTCTAAAATTGTACCACAGATACTTTGTTTCAACCGAGTAAAAGACATCCGCAACCCTTCAGCACTGAGTTGGCAACCTCCTTTGAATCAGTTTGTTTCAAAACAGAATGAAAAGTAGAGTTTCCAAGTTGGAACCATTAATTTGGTGTGTCTTGTTTGGGGCCTTACGTGTTGATGTTTAGCACCCTGGAGGGAAATCATACTACCAAACACATTGCTTTGTCCTATGTCTCCTCGCTTACCTGGTGCAATGGATCATCCTGTTGACAAAAGGACATAAAAATCAGTATCTTGTGATGGTGTGTGAAACGTTACTTGAAGACTCTGGTGTTCAGAGGCAGCCTAGCCTGGGCTACAGCATGAGAGTCAGTCTCAAGCAAAGCTTCCCATACATTCCATGCTAGCTAGTTTGATGTCAACTTGACACAGCTAGAGTCACTTGAGAAAAGGCAGCCTCAATTAAGAACACACTCTCACAAGACTGGTGTAAGAGACTAACTAATGAAGCAACAGTTTCCTTTAACCTTGCCAGCTTCCAAAATAATTGCCACAGTGAGACTATAATTTATTATTAAGCTATAGGTACTATGCTGGGAAGATTCTGAGCTATTCTAATCCACTAACCTTAACCCACATAATGGCCAATCACTTGCCAATCTGATGACTTCCGGGCAGCTTCTGTCTGCCCTCCTGGCCATGTGCTCACTGTCCATCTTGCCCCATGGCAATGCCTTTCTCTCCATTTCCTCTCCTCCTACCACCTTTTCTGCCTCTCTCTTCCTGTCCTCGTGGTCTCTCAACCGCAAGCCCAGGAACCTACACTCCACCTACCTCTCTTCTGCCCAGTCATAGGCTTTAGCATCTTTATTAGCCAATCAGGGACAACTGGGGAACATTCCTCACATCACATGGGCACAGGAGATGGTTCAACATTCATAACAATGCCCATGGCAGGGTGGTAACCAGATCTCAGGGCACCGGAATCAGCATCTGAAAACGCAGCTCACAAGACCTTCCTCCAACACACTGGCCTGTGGGCAAGCTTGTGGAACGTTTTTTTTTTATTGGTGATTGATATGGCCGATCCCAGCTCACTGTGAGCAGTACCACCCCAGAACAGATAGTCCTAGGTGCTATAAGAAAGAAGTCTGGGTAAGCCATGAGGAGCAAGCCAGTAAGCTGCACTCCTCCATGGCTTCTGCTTTGTTTCCTATGTCCAGACTCCAGTACTGAGTTCTTGCCCTGACTTCCCTAAATGATGGAAGATGGAACAAACCCCTTTCTCTCAAAGTCGCTTTTGGTCAATGTTTGTTTGTTTTTGTTTTTTGTTTTCTTGGTTTGTTTTGTTTTTTGTTTTTGTTGTTGTTGTTGTTGTTTTGTTGTTTTTTTTTTTTTTTTTTTTTGGTTTTTTGAGACAGGGTTTCTCTGTGTAGGCTTGGCTGTCCTGGACTCACTTTGCAGACCAGG
>OU015742.1:205634452-205636952 GCA_907169655.1 Acomys percivali | reverse complement strand
TCGGCCGGAGATGCCAAGCGGAGAAGGTTCGCACCGTCATAGATTAGCTCCGCTGTACTCAGAGTGTGAGTTGCAAAGTTGGTGGCCCATTACAAAATAAGAGACTGGAGAAAAAAACCTTCCTGTGGTTCTTATGCAGGCAGACAGGTGAGCTTTCTTCAAAAGGTGGGTGTTTGGATAGCGCCAAGGAACTTGTCCTGGTCATTCAAAATATTTTCTACTAATCTTCAGAGAACCAGACCAGAGTCCCCTGAGAAAAATACGTGCGACTCGTTAATTTTTCATTTTTTCCTAAATATTCTTCCTTATATTCAGGTGTTCATTTGTCTAATTTTTACATCAAATTCTATTTATAATTATTGAATTTTATATATTAAGATAAGATGAACACTAAGAATATATGTTTAAAGAAAAATGGCTCATTTACCAATGGAATAATAATTTGATATTTATGAAGTGCCAACTTCACATTAATATGATAACTCTGCTGTCATCATCAAATAGTTCTTTGAGATTTCAGAAAATGGGGGAGAAATCTTCTTAAATTTCATCAGCCAGGAGGTGATAGTGTGCCAGGCTCCTAGACCACGCCTCCAGAGGAACTGGCTTGGGACAGAGATGGAGCATGTTCAAACCCCAGAAATCTCAAATTTGAGACTTAAACATCTCATCCTGAGAAGAGAGGGCGTGGGACAACGCTGTGTCCTTGTCTCCTGCCTCAGGAGCGTGTGACACAGGTGGTTACAGGTAGTCACATAAGCTGTCACCTGTTATCTTTCCCCATAGATAGAGAGTAACAGCAGCATCCTAGGCCCAACCAATCAAACACATTGATTCAAAGCCCTTCCCCACTGCCCAAGGTTTATAAATCTGTGTTTCACACAAAATAAACGGGCGGCATCATCTACTTAGGCTGGATATTTACCCAGAGCTGTAACACTAGGGGAAAGAACGGCCTCTCCGGATCTCTGGACTTTACTGCCAGCCGGGCAGTTGCTACAGGACCGGCGGAATGGCCGAGGTCAAAGCTTAGAGCTCACCTGGCCTCTGTCAATTTCTACTGTTCACCAACATGTTGGCGTGTCACCCACAGCAGCCTTTCATGCCATTCTGCCTCCTGCAGTGCTCATCCGCAAGAGCGAGCACTGTTCTTGAAGCAGCCATCCCGTCCGCCCAAACCAAACGGGGCTCTCCCATTGCTGCCACTGCGTCAGAACTCCGAGTTTCCGTTGTCATCTGGTACCAGCAATCTCATTAAAAGAGTTAAGTGTAACACTCCGTGGAGTGAGACCATAAATCCTGATACATGAACCTCATTTCCGTTCCTGAAGGAAGCAGAACCTGGGACTCTGCGCTCCATCCGTTCCTGTCTGGAGACCAATGACGCTCCCAGCTGAGGAGCAAGCGCTTCCAGGTAGGGCCTGTTCCTG
Source organism: Acomys percivali (assembly GCA_907169655.1). Taxonomy (NCBI): domain Eukaryota; kingdom Metazoa; phylum Chordata; class Mammalia; order Rodentia; family Muridae; genus Acomys; species Acomys percivali. Next base: position 205,635,522 of record OU015742.1, on the reverse strand, counting down.
GGAGGAGCAAAACCAGCATCCCAGAGCACAGTGGGAGTATCCGGAGCATCGTAGGGAGGCGCGGAACCACAGTGGTACGCACATACCTTGTAGGCTTTGATCTTTAAAAACAAAACAAAACAAAACAAAACAAAACCTACTTTATGTTGTGGTTCTTCTGTGGCTCTACCTCCCTTCCAACCCACTTACCCTATATAGGAAAGAAATGATGGTAATAGGGACACTGGAAGCAGAACATTTTAGACTCAGTTCCTTGGGGTGATTCTACTCTTCGTCGTCAGGACTCCTGGAGACCCGTTAAGTAACAAAAAGCTATCACAGCTGCGGCAGCACAACCTCAAAGCATTCTCTGGAGCATCCCTATAGGAGCGTCTCAAAACGGCGCAATGAACAGCCAAGCGATGTGAAGTGATGCAAAAGCAATTGATCTTTGCTGTTAGGATCATTTACACTCTCTCATAGTCCATACAGTTTTACAACTGGACCATGACTCTGATGAGGCAGTTTCTATTCCAGCAAACAAACAACACGCACCCTCTCTCACAAGTCTGTTTCACCTCCCACACTTGGGATCAAAACAAACAAAAAACATGTATGCCCAACATTTGTTCCATTCATTTATTGGTTTCTTTGGGTATGTGCACATTTATGTATAGGCTGCCTCACATGTGTGTGCAGATGTCTGTGCAGCTGTATACATGTGGAGGCTTGAGTGTTTCCTCAGGAAAACAACCCACCTTGTTTTCAAGAGAGGTGCTCTCTCTGGCCTTTAAGCTTACCTAATGAGGCCAGATTTGCTGGACAGCCAGCGTCAGGGGCCTCTGTCCCTGAGTTCCCAGTTCTGGAATTAATCACGGGGGCTACCACACCAGGCTTTTCCATGTGTGGTCTGGTGAGTGAGCTCACAATAGGCACTTTACTAACCCAGTTACCTACCCAGAGCTGTTCTTTACATCCGTGTAGATCCTTTCAAAAACATTATTGATTAATAACACAGAATCATTTTCATTTCAAAGACTGTAATCTCTCTCTCTCTCTCTCTCTCTCTCTCTCTCTCTCTCTCTCTCTCT
>OU015742.1:205622102-205634442 GCA_907169655.1 Acomys percivali | reverse complement strand
TCTCTCTCTCTCTCTCTCTCTCTCTCTCTCTCTCTCTCTCTCTCTCTCTCTCTCTTTCTCTCTCCTCCCTCCCTCCCTGATATTTTAAAGATATATTTAAGCTCAAAAATATGAGAGCTCTGACACAAATCTTCATAAAATTTTTATTACTAAAATATATCTGTATTCGAGAACCGAGAAGAAAAAATGTGATGTGAAGGAAGCAATATGATATTTTTAAGTAAACGGTTATTCAAGTTGGATGGAGCACAGTGGGGAATTTTCCTGGGTCTTGAGACAAGAGCCCTGGCTCTGAGCAAGTCACACCCCCAATTTCTATGTATTTCTGGAATAACATATTATTTTCTTGCTTTGAGCCATGGATACTGGAGGAAAGGCAACTGCAAGGCATTTTAGTGAGCATAATACACTGTCACTGGAGAAAGTGTTTGTGTTATGAAACATTGCTTCTCACTTCATTTCACATAATCATAACCCATTAGGCATCTCTGTCTCTGACCTTCAATAAATATCTGAGGACACAAAAAACTACACATGATATAATGGATTCCTCCACTTTCAATTTGTTGGAGGGGAAAAAAAAAAGTTGCCTTAGATTTTTTTTTTATTCTCATTTTCATTTCTTTCTTTCCAGGGTGAATACCCTTTTCAAGAACACACGATTTCTGTGTCCATATCCTAATTCTGTCAGGCTCAGTATAACTGACTATATGGCTGAGGCACTTAACGTAAGATTTCTTACCTGCCAGGCAGGGCACCAACATTTCATGGGGATTTCCTTTTATCCTGTGACAATTGGTGGGGACATCATTCTGAAAACTCAGCCCTCTTTAAAGTTAACTTTCAGTTTCCCAAACTCGGGGTCTTTTGCTTTTCAGCTCATGTATTTCCTGTTTTATTTTTCCAAAAATGAAAGAATTTCTGCTTCGTTTAGTGTCATGGACGTTTATTAACTTTTTAGTAGGGGTCCTGAGGATTGCAGTCAAGGCCTCAAAATGCTAAGTATGTGCTCTTTCGATGAGCCTCTGTTCGATTGCTTGCTTTGTTGTTGTCATTGTTGATGTCATTATTGTCATTTTGTTGTGTTTTCTTGTAGAAGCAAGTTCTTGTTTGGTAGCCCAGACCAGCCTAAAACTAAAGCTCTTCCCCTGGCTTGGCCTACTCCAGCTGGGGTAACAGGCTTATTCTGCCACACCCTGCCCCCAGGGTGATTTTGCCTTGCAGGAGACATTTTAAAACATTTTTTGTTAGCTCAAGTACTTTTGTAGGGAGAAGGCTCTTAGCACTTGTTTTTGGTGCCAGGGATCTGCTGAGTACCCTGGAAGAGAATAATTCTTCAGTCCCAAGGGTTAGTAGTACAGAGATTTTGGCTAAATAAATGCATGCACTAGTTTAGGAGCTTTTGAAGCTCGGTAATTTAAAATAGCCTTTAAGTTTTACATACAGAGAGAAGCAAATGGGTCAAAGCAAGACAGAGGATCCTTTAGCCCTCTGCGGTGTGTGTGTGGCGGGGGACAGAGGGGAGGCACAGATACCTGCCTTTGAGTTTATGAGAAAGGGTACTGCAGGTTTCACACCTGGTGTCACTAGTGGGCCTCAGTAAGGTGACTGAGACCCTCATCACTCCCTGCAGAACACAATTAATTATAAAACCAGGTCTCTGCATGAACTACTTAGGTTTTCAGCTGTCTAGAAAGCAAGCTGTCTGTGTCCAGGAAGCATTCCTTGATTCAAGCTATCAGAAAGTGATTATGCTTAATTCACACAGGCTCTTCACAGACCAGCCTCCCCAGGCACGAAAAGCCATGGCATTTCATAACCACGCAGAGCGCTAAATATCTGGATGGCAAATGCACAAGTCCTACAATCAATATTCCCAGACGTGGAGTTGCTATTAACAGCAGGCCTATACACCATGACTTTATTTCCTAAACTACATAGACAGTGCTTAAACATATGGATTTATCATCGCACTTGGCATATTTTATTTATAGCAGAAGAAAGGTGAAACATTCTGCAGCATTGCATGTTAAGATTGGGATTTATTGTCCAGGAATCCTTGAACAATTTTATCAAAAGCCCATTTCTAGGTGGTGTTTTTCTGCAATAAATCACACAGCAAGAATCTATCAGTGGACTCAGGAAGAGATAAATGAGTGTAGAGGAAAGAGGTCATCACAGATTTCCCCCCCAGTATCATGACCTGTCATTGGCAGAAATCCATTTATTATGGCTCACAGATTATTATTTTTTTTTAACCTGCTCGTTGTGTTTTCTGTTCAGGCCACTGGCTAAGGTAAAATGAAAACCTGGCAAAACATGAGTTATCAAAAGCCGCGACAGCGGGCGTCACTTCGAGATCACCAAACACCGAGGGTATCCGATTCTTTCTTCTTCCCAGGTAGCCCCAGCGTTTTCTCCTTCTGAAATGTCATCTGCAGATGTGACTGCTTTGGTTTTTCTTTTAAGGCAAACACTCTGCTCAGGAAGTAAGAAGCGGAGAGAAGAGCAGATCTGCCTGCCGAGCATGTGGCAGCAGAAAGAACCATGTGAGCCCAGTGAGTGGCAGATCCCCCTCCCTGAGCATCCTTGTCCTTTTTGACAGACCCTATCATGCTTACTCTGTGATGGAGGCCCTATCATTTGCAACAAGCCCAGGCACATGAAAAAAAAAAACAACAACAACAACACATTAATTGCCAGGCTAAACACAGCACAGGAACAGTCTTCGTGAAGTTCGTACCACTAACTGCAATTGGAAGATTTTGATAAGAACCAGGATGTGGCTTTAATGACAGTGTTAGACTCACAGGACAAGGCCCAGGCTTCCATCGCCATTGCTGTAAAACCTACCACCAGCTACAACTAAAAAAAAAAACTCAATAAAATATAATGTTTAGGTTTCCTTATTTTTAACGCTTTAGTTTCAGATTTTATTACATTTTTTTAAAAGCCATTGACATAAATTTTTAGAAAAATGTCTTGCTGCCTTTGCTACATGCTAATGGAAAGGCAAGAGGCAAAAATGTATGAAAATAAACACTACTTTTTAAAAATTCCAGTTGTTATTCATAAATTTTCTTTTTTATGTTATTTGTCTTTGCAGTTCTTTTCCCTACAAGCAGTCTAGGCAAAAATAAAAAAAATAAATAAAAATAAATAAACCTGTAAGATGTGTTTTTAGCTTCTGAAAATGATACCCTTCCAAACATACATGATCAAGTGTTGTATTCCCATGTAGGAGTGTATGTTGTGTGCGTGTGGTGTGTGTGTGTGTGTGTGGTGTATGTGTGTGTGTGTGTGTGTGCCAGCATACAAGTGTACATCTGTTCATACAATCTGTAGTGGAAGCCCATCGGCTTGAGGTGATGCTACAAGGCACAGTAGAGTGAAATATCCCCAGTGGACACTCAATTTAAACACCACAAAGATGAAAGCAAAGGAGAGACAGGAAGATAATGGCTTCCCAGCCTGTGACCCAGGTTGGTCCTTCCTGGGCTGGTTCAGGCATCCCCTTCCTATGGAAATCTACACGTAGCTGGACTCAGCGGGTACCACTTCCCTTCTGTCCCTCAGATACAACCTCACTCTCTGAAATACTTGGTTGGGAGAAGCTGCAGATTGTTTTAGTCACATGTATTGGGACAAGGGACAAAGAAGGTACTTGCCTAGAACATTATAATTTAAGGTGAAGAGTACTCTAAGCACAGCAGTCAAAATAGTAAATAATTTTGTTTTTGAGATATGGTCTCAAGTAGCCCAGGCTGGCCAAGCTCTCAATATACAGAAGAGTGTTAAGCTTCAGATCTTCCGAGTGCTGAGATTATGGGTGAGTATCGCCAAGCTGACTTATGAGGTATCCAGAGTTTCTGGCACTCTACCCACTGAACTGCCTCCTTAAACCAACGCCATTTCGAGGAGTATAATTACTGCAGAAACCTCATGGTGAACAAGCGATCAAAAGTGGAAGTAAAGTTAGACTCCATATTGTTAAACTGCTTTATTTTGTTTTGTTTTGTTTTGCCCCAGCCCAGTTCCGCAGCCTGGCCCTGCCCTCTGGAATAAATGGAAAGGGAAGTGTTTAAAAAGTGCATGTGTGTTAAAGAAATGCTCAACGTCTTTAGTTATCAGAGAAATGCAAATGAAAACGACTCTGAGATTCCATCTTACACCCATCAGAATGGCTAAGATCAAAAATTCAAGGGACACCACATGCTGGCGAGGATGTGGAGAGAGAGGAACACTCCTTCATTGCCGGTGGGAACGCAAACTAGTACAACCACTTTGGAAATCTGTCTGTCTTTTTCTCAGAAAACTGGGAATAGGGCTTCCTCAAGACCCAGCTATTCCACTCCTTGGAATATACCCAGAAGATGCTCCACCACACAACAAGGACATATGCTCAACCATGTTCATAGCAGCCTTATTCATAATAGCCAGAACTTGGGAACAGCCTAAATGTTCCTCAGTTGAAGAAAGGATAAAGAAACTGTGATCCATTTACACCATGGAATACTACTCAGCTATTAAAAACAAGGAAATCCTGACATTTGTGGACAAATGGATAGGACTAGAAATGATCATAATGAGTGAGTTAATCCAGAAGCAGAAAGACTCACATGGTATATACTCACTTATAATTGGGCACTGCCCCAAAAGACATGTCCCATGAAAGTCTTCACTTACCAGGAGATTGGGATAAATGTGAGGACATCCTACTGAGACTCTAGGTAACAGAAATATAGGAGATGGGGAAATAGAAGGACCCAGAGGTGCTATAAACCTACAAGAAGAACATCATGATGGGTGGATCGGGACCCAGCAGGGTCTGCTCAAACTACTGCACTAACCAAGGACAATACAATAGTAAACATCGAACCCTTACTCTGATCTACCCAATGGACAGGACATTCTCCACAGTTATGTGGACAGCAGGGACTGACTTTAACATTAACTCTACTGCTCCATATTTGGCCACCTCCCCTTGGTGGGGAGACCTGGTGGCACTCAAAGAAAGAATAAGCAGGATACCAAGATGAGACTTGATAGCCTATGACCATATATAGGTCTTAGACCTAGGGGAAGGGAATAGGGTGAAAGTGGGAGGGAGAGAGGAATGGGAGGGTACAAGTCATGGGATAACAAGTGAGTTGTAATCTGAATAAATTGATAACATTTAAAATAAGAAACAGCATATTAAATTGGTTAGAGATACTGAAAAAAAAAACAGTGCATGTGTGGTGGGACAGTTCTATCTGGCAGAACTGAGCATCTTCCAGACGCAGGACCAAGTCATGTGCTGCGGTGCTGGGAGTGGTGCTTGGAGAGCATGGTTAGGATTCTGACTCTGTTCAAACCACCCCCACCCCTGCCCCTCTCACTGTGAAGCCTTGCACAAGCTGCTTGACTTGACTCTTGTCACTTCAACTTTCTGATCGTTAAAAAGACATTAGAGAAAAGTGAAAGTTTTGAGACAAATTCTGACCTCTGCCATATCAATCAAATATATTTATATGAAAATGGATGCCCTGGCCACTCAATTGAATTTATTGAAGATTAGCCTAAGTTAGTAATTGTTCTGTACATTTCCCCCTAATACCATCTTGTTCGTTTATAATCCTTTCGCCTACAGCGAGAGAAACCCTGAGATCAACTCTGGGGGCTGGTGGTAAATTCCACTCCACCTCCGCCAAGGTTAAATCAGTTCTGAGGGTCCCTGGAGGACTTCAAAGCCTACAGCTCTTAGGCCACTAATAGACACTGGATTTCTTCTATTTCCAAAAGTGTGCCTTTGTATAAGTCAATGTTTTCAGCCAAATGGTCTATTCTAGGATCCAGATTAAAATATAAACTTGGGTTCAGAGATAGGGCCATTGGAATTTTTGGATTCAAGTTAGCTTGAAGATGAAGACTGTGAAAAAGAAGATTCTTAAAGAAAAAAATACAACTTTATATCACACGATGGTATCTGAGCTCCCCAAATGTCTGTGGTAATTAGATCTTACCCTGATAGGAGGAACATGAGGGGCTGTTGAACTCCTTGCTAAGGGGGAAATAGTCTCTTCCTTTAGAGTCCTAAGCTAGCTTTCTCCTTCTTAGAGACTTGGATGTTCTTTTCTTCCTTCTAATATAGTCAATACCTTGAAAAAATACATAGGCTCAATTTTGAGTGGGCGTTGGTGGGGTATATTTGAAAGGAAGGAATGTATGATCATGGAATAAACAGTAGAAAGCAGAAACAGTTCGTTCTTTATTTTTTAAGCTAAGCAGATGGAAAATTGGACAAAATCACAATTGTGGAGGAAAGTTTAATTGTATATGTGATATGTGTGTGTGTTGGGGGAGATTTGGTTTTTCCAGGGACTCTTATCTACACCTTACCACCCTCCCACACACACCCCAGCTTGTGAAAAGCAGTCTGAAAAACTGGAGCTGGTAAGCCATGCGATGTTTGAGTGTGAGGCCAGTAAGGAGAATTTAAGTACTTTACCGTTTAAGATAACTAAGCTCAATTGTTGTAAAGGGAATGACAGATGGAAACAGAGACCACTGACTGGACTCTTAACCCATTGCAGGGTGTAAATTAAAGGCTGTCTTTGGGCCTTTTAACTTCCTCCAGACATTTTACACAATTATTGTCTCAACAGGGTAGAGGAATAAAAGGAGCTGGCTTCCTTCCCCACACACTTTTTTTTTTCTTAAGATCTCTGACATATGGAGAGAAGAGGGTTCAACTCTTCCAGCCTGGAGAGTTAGCCTGAAAAGGAATGTAAGTTTCTTGGTTGCTTAAATCATCCCCCATGTTAATTTATCCAGTGCCATTCGGTTGGCTGTGAAACGCCACGCATCTAGAAGAGGAAGAGGAAAAGTTCCTTTTCTTTCCACAGATATTCAGTCACCCCTAGGATGGCAACAGCAACAGAGAGAATGCTGTTTGGAAATGGTGCGTTCATCAGTCTGATCTATGGGCTGTTTCTAAGAACAAACAAAACTACAAGCAGAAGAGATATTGACATCTCTCGTTACATTTTCAGCCTCTGTTGCAGACTCCTTGAGCCGACGCTTAAGAGACGTGAACGAAGCTCACCTTTCGCATGCTTTGGAAACTTCTCGCTGATCAGCTCCTCAGAAAGGTGCACCGCCTGCCCTGTTTCTAACGCTTCAATATCTAACTGGGACAGTGTTCTGGACGCGCCGTTAGACACGCTGGTGGTAAGAAGCTGGGAGCCAGTACAAACCTTCTCCAACAAAGTGCTACAGAATTAAAGTGCAACTCCCGGAGCAGAAAGGGCACTGCAGAGCTATGCGCATGAAAACAACCATCAACAAAATCCCAAAGAGCAGGCTCCCTGGACACATCCACTTGCCTTTCACACACAGTGCACCAGAAAGCCTTTCCTTCTGTCTTCTTCACTGGATATTCTCTGAGAAGTTGTAAATTTAAAAAATAAAACAAGTCTCCTCATCTGTCAGCCATGTGACGTCACCTGAGGAATGCCACTAGTGGGTTAAACACACGTGATTCTGTGAAAGTTCAGATTTCAGTTGCAAAGGGAGAGAGCCAAGAAGGAAGTAAAGGGCAGGGGTATTTTCACACAGGTTGACGTTCCTATCAAAGCAGCCTCTTTGAATGCGCACAGGCCTTTCAATGCAGAGCTGCTCAAATGCCCTTGTGTGGCAGGTTCCACAAGTAGCCCAGAGAGCCTTTGGCCTTGTATAAAGTTGCAGAGTGGCCCATGTGAGCTCAGTCCCATTCTAGGGTAACCATTTAAAAAGGGTTTTATTCATTGTTTTGTTGTTGGTTTTTTTTTTTTGCACACCGCCCCCCCTACAATTTTGTGCAGATTATATTGGGTCCTGGAAACCTTTGAGTAGCTGGTTCCTACAGTGACCCCTAAAGGATTTACACCAGAACTTCCCAGCTAAGGGAGACAAAGCGTATAAATCCGCTCAGTGGTGATGGGGAAATGGGGCCCTTAGAAGGCTCCTTCCCTGGTCAATGAAACCTGACAATTTTTTACTCTTAAAATATGATCCCTTCCACCGGACAAACTTCAAAATGGCTTCTCCAGCTTTCTTCAGATCGTGTGTAAATCAGGTTCTATTCTGCACACACCAAGTGTAAATCATCTATAGTTCACCCCCTCTCCCCTTTTAATAGACTTCATTTGCAAGATCAATGTCTGATTTTATAGGACCCCTGATCAGCTTTAAGTAGAGCTGGCTTGCTTTTTCCTTCCCCCCCTGTTGGTTTGCCTTTCCCTAAATGACCCTCAAAAAACACAATGATAGTCTAACTTCAGCATGCAATCGTCTGGCAAGGTCAAGTGGAGAGCTATAACAGACAGGCATCTATTTATTTATACATGTCACTGTGCTCTGTAGACTGCACAGTCAAGTTTTTAAATCATAGAACTTGCCTGAAAAAAAAAAATCTCTTCTTCAAGACAGTTGAATTTGGAGGCCTCTGGACATGCAGATGTTTTCCTTGTTGTTTTAATTGAATCTCTTTATAGGGTCACTTAATGATATTGTTAAGATGCTCCGTGCAGCCCCCGGGGTTGAAGACTGTTGGCAAAGCAAAGAATGAGCTGCCCTCCCTCTGCTGCAGTCTCTGCTGATTTACAACCACTTTGTGTTTGATGTTGGACAGGATAATTTCATCAGTCTCCAACCCTTGTGATCACATCCCAAAATGACTCGTCAGGTGAGGCTCCGGTGGAAGATTGCTTGTCACCTATAGGAAGTAGCTGTCTGGTCTGAGTACTCTTCCCTCATAAATGTGATCATCTGTTAGTTATTCATCCAGCTATACTTCACGGGCCCGACAGAGTGGCGAGAGCAAAGTGCTCAGAGCATGTTAACTGCCCACATCTGCACTTTCTCCTGTTCTTGGATCTTTCTGGTATTACAGCAGCGAACATTGCTCTGCGCTTCTTGTATGAAGATGACTCTGGAAAATATCTATTTGCATCACATTGAAGATTTTTGTCTCGATTTTTCAAAGCTTTTGCAAATGAGGAGATGGGCTGAGAGATGGTTATTTGCCAAGTCAGTTTTATTCTTTCTAGAGGCATACAGAAAGCCCGTGAGGAGGACTCATATGTTTCCATGTATGGGACTACACTCCAGTTATTCCCAAAACCCTGCGAGGAAATATTTATCCTCAAAGGCTGGCTGGGCTTTGAGGTGCTGTACCATTTCTCTTGTTGAAGGCAATGCAAAAGAAAACAGGGCTAGTAGGAGTTTTACCATCCTAGGAAGTGAGAAGGCCTTTTTGGGAGGTTGACCAGCGTTTCCTTTTTAACTACTAGCAGCTCTTAGAGTAAGATGCTATTGGGTGGTGGGGTGTCTGTGAGGAGGAGGAAAAAAATGTTATCAACCTAAGAAACGTGTTACTGGGAGTGACAGAACTATTGTTGTTCTTATTTTAAGGTCTTTCGACTTTTGGATGCTGTATTTTTAAATTCTAAAGCTAAATTCCACATAGGTAGTTCCTATTATTGAAATGTGTTTTTGTATCTCAAGACCTGGTAGCCACTTGCATATGTAGTGAGTTTAATAAATCTGTTGATTTTTTCAGAGGCTAATCTGTGTTTCACAGTTTTGTCTTTACCCATGCCGTTTTTTGTGAAGAGATAACATCAACACACGGTAACCGTCATTCTAGCGTAGCTGCTTGGCAACGTAAAACCAGTTGTGTGCACATCTCTTCGAGTCTCAGAATCAACACCCATTCATGCCACACTGGGGCTCAAGGCAGTGCCCAGAGCCGTGTTGACGTTCAAGTCATGAGGCCCAAGATGATGCTGCATTCACTTCCCTACTTACTGAGAAAGCTGCTGCCACAAGCATGTCCCTGTCACTCAGGCTGTAATATACACCATCCAACGCCAGCAAGAGCAAGGCAGCCACCTGGGAGAGCTGCAGAGACAGCTCCAACTCAGGCCTGAAGCACAGAAGGGTCTGGAAGACTGACTTTGAAGCCAAGTAGCACTGTTCTTTTGCCTTCAGGGTTCATGCTATCCTCTACCTGACGCCTGCTGTTTGTTCTTTCTCCCTGCTCAGGTGGGGTTGTCTGTACTGTGGCTGTTTCGGCCTTGTGTTTAGGAAGCACACAATATGCTTGTTTTTGTGAACATATCCAGAGAGAAACTTGCCTTGGCATAAATCATGCTCTGACTATCATCCAATACGACTGAGGTGATTTTTAGAAGACACTGCACATTAGACGTTTGAGCTAATACGGGTCACAAGTTGAGACTTTGGGGACCATTGTAATAGAATAACTGTGTTTTCCACGTGAGAGGACATTAATTTTGTGGAGTCGTGGGGTTTGAAATACTGCAGACTGAGCTGCAGAGATGCCTCAGCATTTAAGAGCACTGACTTCTCTTCCAGAGATCCTGAGTTCAATTCCCAGCACCTACATGGTGCCTCACAACCATCTACAACTGTAGTCGCATGGGATCCAAGACCCTCTTCTGATATTCAGATGTACATGCAGACAAAACACTAAGTAAATATTTAAAAAGAAGGAAAGATACACTACAGGCTGAACATTCATGTCCTCCCCCATGCCCAGGCGAAGTCCTGAGCTCCAGGGCACTGTTCTTATGAGGTGAGGCCGTTGGCAGGCTAGGACAGGGATACTGCTGACAGCCTCCACCAGGGCTCAACAATGGCTGAGCCTGAAGACAGAGAACCTGAGTGTGGAAGCTTCTAGAATCATCCTCTATTCCTAGGCTTATGATAAACTTTGCTAGTATACATAGGTTGATCCCGCTACTTTGATGAGCTGGCCCAGAGTATTCCTTGCCCATTGCCCTGTACTGGAAACGGACTTCCTGGAGCATGTGTTTTCAGATCAGCAAGCCCAGGAGCTTGACTCATCCATGGAAAATCCTTGCCAAGGCCCAAGTGTTTGCCTAAAATTTCCAGAAGTACCACACCCTATAGATCCTGAGGGCTTTACAAGTATGTACCTATGGTAAGATTTCATTTCTAAATCAGCAAAGAGCAATAGTTGATAATAAAAGAGGACAGTTGTGGCAATATATGATTATAAATGTTGAACGTGGCTTCCATCTCCACTAAAGGCTTTCTAAGTGACTAAAGGCTGTGTGTGACTTACAGCATGGGTGAGCAGGCCCAGTCAAGAAATGATTCATGTCCTGGGATGGATTGGGGAGATAGATTCCTTGAGATTCCTCAGACAGGGTCACAATTTTAAATGTAAGAATTCTTTGTTTCTAGAAGGTTTTGTGTGATAGTTGGGGGCAGGGTTAGCTGTTGCTAACAGGAAGGGCTGCAATCCGTCTTTACTCACCCTCCCTTGCAGCACTGCAGACTCTCTATGGGCATATTGGTCAGAACCTTACTGACAAAAGGCTTCATCTGACTTATCTTCATGAGGAGGTATTTTGATATTTTCTGGGAGAGGATTTTTTGCATAAACCAATATAAAAAAATAAATAGAGGAAGTCTGGCAAAATGGCTCACTGGTTAAGATCTCATACATCATCTCTGGGCACTAAGCATAGCTCAGTTCCTAGCATCCATGTTAGCCCACTCATAACAGCCTGAAGCTCCAGCCACTGGAGACACACTGGCCTTGGCCAGACACCTGCACTTACATGTGCTCAAGCAAGCGCACATGCTTTGTATGCATGCATGGGCACACACACACACACACACACACACACACACACACACATACACACACATACACACACACCACAATAATAAAGGGCAGAAATAACAACAACAAAAATGGATTTAATAACTGATATGGACGATGTGAGAAATGAAGGGCCATAGGAAAACGGCAAAGACTTCCTCCAGGGTGAGGCTCAAAGGGATGTGAGCCTTCGGGTATGCGCAGATGTTGATAGTTTGTCCAGAAAATGCCCACCACAGCCCTCTCTCCACACCACATTTTCGGCCTGAAGTTTGATCTCCTACAGATTAAGAAAATTTCCTACAGGCTTGCTTATAGTCTAATCTTATGGAAACATTTCCTCAACTGAGGCTCCCTCCTCTCTGATAAATTCTAGCTTGTGTTAAGCAGACATAAAACCAGCCGGCACACATCAGAAGTTCCACCTTAGTGCTGGTAGCCTACAAGATTCTTGGTGAATCACTGACCTTCGGTTCATGTTGGAAAGTTATAGAGGCAGCAGCAGTTATATAGTTATATAGGTAGCAGCCACAGCAGCAGCAATAAGGTAGATACAGACATCAGCAAGAATCTAAGACAAGCAGGCAAACAGCCCTCATTTTTCTTTCATCTCTTTAGAAGTGGTCTGTGGAAAAGTACAATCCACTCTAAGGTCTTTAC
>OU015742.1:205593163-205622092 GCA_907169655.1 Acomys percivali | reverse complement strand
TATGCAGAATCCAGTGGTTTAAATCTTATCTAAAGAAGTACATTCCTTGAAATATTCAGACATCATAGCCCTGCTAAATTGACACAGAAAATTAGCTACCACTAATTAGCTACAACACCGAGGAAGAATTTAGCTTGCAAGGTTTTCATCTTTTATACATCAATTTTTAAATGGTCTATGTAAACTAAATTTATTTAATTATGTTTTTAAGGCGGAGTTAAAAAAAAAAAAAACAGGTAAAGCTTACAGCCCGTGCTGTCTTCAAAGTCAATATGTAGGTGAGGGTGACCTTAAATTTCAGCTCTTTCTAATTGACCCTTGAAGTGCTGGGATTATAGGCTTGCACACAACACCCAGTTTATGTAGTGCTGGGGATTGAATTTAGGGCCTGTGCCTTCTAGGAAAACATTCTGTCAATTGTGCTACATGCTTATCTGTCCCCAATTTTAATTACATTCTTATCACCTTGTTCTATGACTATCATCCCATAATCAAGGACAACATACACTAAAGCCTTCCAAATTCTGAGTAATAGAAATTATTATTATTTGATAACAACAGAACAACAAAACTTGATAGAAATCACACTTCAGAATTTAGTAGTGATGATGGGTCAGGAAGCTGACATCCATCCAGTTGGATTAGGCTGTTTGTGTAATCATGTGATTGGAGACAGTGAGATGGGAGTTTAGGGCACATTGGTTCTTTGAGCATGTTGGCCATCTCTTTCACCAACTGCCTCCGATTTACCATGTTTCCACTTAGTGCATCCACTGACTTTTAGGTTAGAATTCTCCTCCAGGTGTTCCAGGGACATCTCCTTGTGGGTGACAGGTGTGAACAAGGGACAGGAACATCTGGGAATGAGAAACAAGATGGGGCATGACGAAGGACCCACAAACCGGTGATCCTAAGACATCATGGGCTCTTGATAACATGTCGTTGAAGAAACAAATGGATGTGTGAAGGAAACAGGGTGTGGGTTTTTTCAAATATCCAAAAAGTAGGATAGGAGGTGAGGTGGCTACAGCACTTACATAATGTGTGTAAGGCTCCAGGCTCAATCCTCAGCACAGAAGAAAAACCAATGCAAAAATGGGCATTGGGAACCATTTATTCTTGCTGTACTGCACAGACTGAGCAAATAGGAGGTCCCTGTGTTACGGAAGCCTCATGAATGTGAGAATAATCTTCTCTTTCTCACAGAGAACACAGTGCTGCCATCCTGGGTATGACTTGCTGGCAGGCTATTCAACATCTACAGAGGGCTGCCAGTGTTTAAAAGAATAGGAATTAGTTCTTGGAGAACCACAACGCAGAAACCAGACTGGCAGGCAGTGGGGTTGTGGTTATAGTGGTGGCTGTGGAACGCCTCATAGCACACAGCACTGGGGTGGCAGTAAGAGCAGACGGCGGAGGAGGAGAAGCAGGAAAGAGGCTCTTTTGGCAGGGTGAGGACAGGAAGAGGTGCTGTGCTCCCTTCCCAAAAGGCTAGGGTACTTACACAGTCGGTAGACATGTATGGAGCAGATTTTCCTACTGAAGTGGATATGCCTAGGGCCAGGGATATGGCTTAGCAGGTAAACGTGCTTCACCACCAAGTCTGATGCCTTAAACTCAAACCCAGTGACTCCTGAAAATTGTCCTCTGTCCTCCACACTCATGATGTGGTAATACGGCAGGTGAACACCACGTACAATCACACATAAAGTAAACAGACATTTGAATAAATGAGAAAATACACCTATATGCATTAGTTACTTATGCATTGCCTGGAGAAAATACTAGACAAAGGCTGCTTAAGGAAAGAAGAGTTAATGTGCTCATGTCTGAATTACAATCTGTCTTAAAACAAGCAAGCAAACAAACAACAATGGCAGAGCTTGAAGCAGCTGGTCACACTGTCTTTCAGGAATGTTTTCCCATCTCAGTTAGCCTAACCAAGATAATCGATCCCTTACAGGCATGCTAGAGGGCTAATCCCTCAAAGGTGTGTCTGGAGGCTTAGCTTTTGTACTATTCTATTAATTTTTGTTTGTTTGTTTGTTTGTTTGTTTGTGTATGGGTGTGTGTGTGTGTGTGTGCTTGTGTGTCAGTCTGTAGACAACAGAAGACAACTTTCAGATGTCAAGTTTCTCTTTTCACACCATCAGAACCTTACTGACCACACTAACTAGAATTGCTCAACCAGCAGGCATGATGCTTCACACACAAATGAGCCACTGGTAAAAGAGGAGTTTGTTTGGTTTTCTTTTCTAAGCCCATAGAAATAAGGAGTTGGAATTAAGGCTCAACTCAAATTTACTATGTAATACGGAAAGGTGACCTTGAACTCCTGAGCTTTCTGCCTACACTTCCCAAGTGCTGAGACTACAAGCATGTTCTACCATGCCTGGCTTAAATATCCACACTGAAAAATAATAATAATTACTGAGCAAATAGTGTCGACCTTTGAAATGCTGTTCTGGACTGTGTGGAGAAGTAGGAGAACTTCTTTCCCCCTAAGAAGTTCTGACATGATTGCATGGTGCTTCATGGGAACAAGAATGCTTTCAACTTTCCCACCTGTGCCTCCAGGGCCTAGAGCAATGCTGGGTACGTAGTGCTCACACACCGGATATGTGCTACATAAATAATGACTGGAACATGTTCTAATTAGCAACCGAAGAGCTGAAATACGGAGGCCTTTCAGGAATATGGTGGCTTGGTGTGTCTGGATTATTATTTTAATACAAGTATGGAGTAGGTGGTTATTTAATGTGATTATACTTTGAATTATTCTTTAATATCCAACCTAACTTGACTCCTTGCACCTGTCAGTGTGTGTTATAAACTTAACAGCAAGCAGTGGCCCTGGGTGACCAAATTTAGTGAGTGACCTGTTTCAGTGACAGGGACTCACAGTAAAAAATAAATTTACAGATTTAGTAAATCTTCTCCAGAATAGAATATTACTTAGGAGGAAAAAATATAATTTTAATCTTTATTTATGCAAATGTTAATAAGGTTGAACATGCAGCATTGTATGTACTAACTTTTTGTTCATTTTGAGTTTTAGTAGGTTGGGAATTATTTGTGTTAGTTTGTTTGAGTTCTTTTTTTATATGAAATGTCTGTGTATTTGCTTTTTCTCTATTGTCTGACTTAACAACAATATGTTTTAAAATAAAATAAAAGCCAGGCAGTGGTATATGCCTTTAATCCCAGCAGGCTGAATCAGGCAGATCTTTGTAAGTTGGAGATCAGCTTGGTCTACAAACCAAGTTCCAGGACACCCAGGGCTTCACAGAGAAACCCTGACTCAAAAATCAAATAAATAAATAAATAAATAAATAAATAAATATTCAAATGATAATATCAACCTATAAAAGAGCCACTGAGGACCATTTAGAATATGTAGGACACATAAGTTCAGTTACAGAGAAAGATTAGAAAGTGATGATAATTAGTGGTTAACAACAATATAATGAGAGTTAAAATGCCATGAAACTGTAATTGAAAATTTGTGAAAGTGGCAAATTTTATGCTATATATATTTTGTCACAAATTTTATTGTAGCATGATTGGAAAAGTCTTTCTTTTTAGAGGCTAGGTACTACTCCCCCGCATGGAAATGCTTCTTTTTATTTTATTTATTTATTTATTTATTTATTTTGGTCTATTCATCTGTCAACGAACACTTAGGTTTTCCTTGAACTCTGACTGACGCTGTGAATGTGACTATAACTTCTGTTTGCAAATCATTTTCGCAAATATCCACATGTGGAGTATGGTGAACTCTATTGTGAAGTTTCTTGCGGTATCACCTTGCTGTTTCGCAAATGGCTGCAGTGGTTTACATTCTCAGCAAACTGCACCAGTGCTCAATTAAATTTTAGACTGTTCGAGGAAAAAAAAAAACAAAAAAAAAACAGGAAAGCCTTCCTAAATAAAATGCTTTTTATTATCTTATGCTTTACTTACTGCCAGAGATAAACCAAAGATCAATAAAAATTACATGATACAATAGAAATTAAAAAAAATAATATGTGGACATTAGCATTCTAAGACAATATACTTTGAAAGAGAAAATTCACTCAGCCAAATGGTCCTTTGCTCAAGTCAAGTGTTCTGTCAGTCACAAGAGGAAATTAACATCAACATCGGTTCAGCTACACTAAAAGGAGTAGTGACGTCTTAGTACAAAGAAGTGTGCATTTGAGAACCAGTGTAGTCCCTGGCATAAGCGTTTTGGACTCTCCCTACCACCCATGTCCGTAGAACAAAGGAGCTCAGTTTGGTTGTATGACACGGCGACACTCTCTTAAGTCAAGGTAGGACTGGTTTGGTAATATGCTTTAGGGCTCTGTCTGAGGATTTTGGGAAACAAATCCACTAGCATGCCATCCCCATAGGCTGAACGACGTCCATTTAAATGAGGCAGTAGCCGCTTCCCAAGAGAGCCATGGCGACTCTTTCCAGTTTGTTAATCTCACAGGATCCGCTGGGCCGCCCCCAATTTACCACCACATCCTTTCCGAGCGATCAGTACAAGCCTGATGGAAACTTAACAGTGTGGATTTTACTCCTCTGATTTTTAACTGCAGTAGCACTGGGGTGCATAGAGGATAAAAAGAAATGCCCGCGCCCTGCTTAGCGAGAGTGTCGCCATCAAAGCAGACTCCAAAAAGCACAGCTGGCAGAGGCAGCACCTCGCTTCCCAGCTGAGATCGTGTGTCTCGGAGGCCGCTGTATGCCCTCGTCATGAAGAGAGGGAGAGCGATACGTGTTCCTCACGAAGACCAAGGCCTGTGTCAGTAACTGGTGGTTAACATCTAGTGCGTG
The DNA here is from genome assembly GCA_907169655.1 of Acomys percivali. NCBI lineage: Eukaryota > Metazoa > Chordata > Mammalia > Rodentia > Muridae > Acomys > Acomys percivali. The sequence goes on along the minus strand of OU015742.1, from coordinate 205,617,268 downwards.
CAAGGCTCTGTTCATGAAGATCACTGGAACCTTGGGACAGGATTGCCTCAGGGTACTTTGGAGTACAGACCATTCTGGAACTTTTTTTTCCTCTTTGAACCGAAGTGTGCCCCCATGTGATTTGATCCTGTGCTCTTTACAGCATGAGAATTCAAAGCGTGTAAGACAGCAAGGGAAATCAAGAAGGACACCACGGAAGCGATCCGTTTCTGTTTCCTCGTACTCACTGGAAACTGCCGAGTTTCATCGAACTGCGTTCAAATGAAATGTTGCCAAGGTTGGAAGCCTCATATTAAGAAGAAAAGAATGATGAGAAAACAAAAATCAACCCTGGAGAAAAGTTTGTGCATGTGATAATGTGCATGTGACCTCCTAAGCATAGTGCTCTGGGCAAAACCCATATCGAGTTGGAGAGAAGGGCGCAGGATGGGGGAGGGCGGGAGTGGAGTTGAGGGAATGGCGGTGGTGTTGGGGGGCGCGCTATGACGTGTCTGTGGTGGTGAAGCAGCTGTAGTGACGTCACAGCTTCACCAGATCATAGAAGTATCACTCTCAGTACAGCCACGGGGAGGGGGGGGTTGGGGAGGAAAATGGCTAGCGCTCCAAGCTCAACATGAGGCCCTAGGGTTTCTAGACAGTTGCATCCTCTAAAAGTATCCTCTGCAGCTGTGAGAAAGGAAACTCTGTTTCCACTCCTTTCAGAAAATGCGTGACTCCTTTGAAGTTGCGTGAGACGGCTGGTTTCACTGTCAGCCTATCCAGATGCAGCCTCACTTGGGAGACGGAGGCACACCTCGGGATGGATCTTTGACGGCATTTTCAGAGGGGTCAGCGGAGTGTGGGCGGCACCATGCCACAGACCGAGCACCAGACAGAAAGGAGAATGCTTTGCGTCAGCACCTCACTTCTCTCTGCTTCCTGCTCACCATGACATCTCTATCACACGCTTCCGCCTCTGTGATATTCTACCCAAAAAACAGGAGCCAGGCAACCATGGACCAAGCCCCCAAAAAGTTGTTCCTCCCTTCAGTTGTTTATATCAGACATTTTGTCATAATTATGCAATACGTAGTAACACGCAGGTTGTGTGTCCTCCCAATTCTGATGAAGAAGGCTGGTCGGCTGGCTAGGACATGGTCTTATGAAGAACCTCTGACGACTGCTACTGGAACCCAGGAATGATGCGACAAAGGAAATAATCTTCGTGAAACCAACCACTCGTTCAGAGCTTCCCCAGGAAATTGTGTTTAAACTTGAAACCACAACCTCTTCTTAAGCAACTGTAACTTAACTGCAGGAAAAAAATAATAATAATAATTTGGACACTCCTTCCCATCCACCACAAAGGGAGAGGTAGGGTTTCTTTCCTCTTTGACAAAGGTCTATTGTTTTATTCTGATTTAGCTTTATGGGGCTCAAATTAAAGGGAAGCTACTCCATGGTGAGGCAAAATTTTGTTTTAAAGTATTTAAATAGCACCTATCCGGTGAACTCCCTTGTGTGCTAGCTTGTTCCGAGATGAATTTTTTTTTAATTGGAAATACTTAAAACCATTAGTGTGAAAAAAGTAGAAGCTAACTACTAAAATGCCTTATGACTCCACCTAAGAGGTATCCCAAAGCTCTTAACGCACTATGACGCACAAGCAGGATGCGTCATCTCAGGGACGGACGACAGCGTCATTCAGTTTCTTCATGCTGGAAGGACTTGGCGCATCCCTGTCCTCAAAGGCCTAGGTGCCCTTTTCTGCTGTCTCTGGAAGGGGTTGTAAACCACTCTTTTCAAAGGTATTTCTTTCATTAATCTCACCACATAATTTTAATTCAATAAATACAGGGTTTACTTTTTAACCCATTGTTATACGGTCTATCACCACAAAAGCTATTATTTTAAAAGAGAATGCAGACTTTGAAGGGGGAAACAGTTTTCGGATGTATAAAACAGACAGAACTTTCACCACCATCATACGAGATGTTTAGTTCTGTATAAAATGCCTCAGAGGATTCGTGTGTCTGTTTCTGTTTCATGACATCAGTAGTTATGTCATGGTGGCTCTGAGCCACAGCTCTGCAATGTTTTTCTTTCCTCTTTGTATGACTTGTGAAGAAAAGTATTTAAATGTGAACAAATTGTGTGTGACATAAACTCAACATAGTTTTATGTCAGCTTGGCACAGCTCGGAACAAATCTAAGAGCGGGGAACAAATCTCAGTTAAACTGGCTCCAGGTGCTGCAGAGATGGCTCAGCGGTCAAGAGCTCTGGCCGCTGCTCTTCCAGAGGACCCAGGTTCAATTCCCAGCACCCATGTGGCAACTCAACAACTGTCTGCAATCTACTTCCAAGTGATCTGACACCATCACACAGATATACATGCCTGCAAAACACCAATGCACATAAAATAAAAATAAGTCATTAAAGAGAAAGAACAACTGCCTCCATTGAATCAGTTATAGGCAGGCACGTAAGGCATTTTCTTGATTAGTGATCTGTGGGGAAGGGTGCAGCCCATTGTGGTGTGGCCCTCCCTGGGCTGGTGATCCTGGGTGCTATAAGAAAGCAGGCTGAGTATGCCGTGGAAAGTAAGCCAGTAAGCTGCACCCTCCAGGGTCTCTGCATCAGCTCCTGCCTCCAGGTTCTTGCCCTGCAATGAGTTCCTGTCCTGACTCCCTTCAGTGAAGGGCAGTGATGTGGAAGTGTGAGCTAAATAAACCTTTTTCTCTTGAACTTGCTTTTGGGTCATGGCGCCTCATTGCAGTAACAGAAACCCCAAGGAAGACACAAATGATTTTATTGATTAATATTTAGATGTCTGAAAAACATAAGACCAGGCTAGTGAGGTGACTCAGTGGGTGAAAAGGTACTAAGTTTCATTCCCAGAACCCACGTGAAGCCCACAAGTTGTCCTCTGACCACCATAGAGACATGACACAGTATGTGTCTGGTTGTGCACATACACACACAAATGGTAGAAAATTAATTAATTAAAAACATAATGCTCCCTCAGTCACAGTCATAGGGGAGGGGAGTAAGGGGAAAATGGGAGGGAGGGAGGAATGGGAAGATACAAGGGATGGGATAACCATTGAGATGTAATATGAATAAATTAATAAAAAATATAGAGAGAATAAAATAAAATTCAAATGAATATACTTTAAAATTGAAGAATGTAAATTACACTCACAAATCAATACTGTGATACAAAAGCAGTGCATTTCTTGGAAGACATTATAGGAAACCTTACAAAATAAAAGAAATGTTCATTGTATAAAGAAAAAAACATAATGCTACTAGTTTTGTTTGGTTTTTGAGACAGGGTTTCTCTGTGTAGCCCTGGCTGTCCTGGACTCGATTTGTAGACCAGGCTGGCCTCGAACTCACAGAGATCTACTTGCCTCTGCCTCACCGTGTGCTGGTATTACAGGCGTGTGCCACCACTCCTGGCACTAGTTTTAAGGGACAGATGACTCCAGTTTTTCTTCTCCTACTTAAATATAATGCTAGAGTTTGACTTATTTCTATATTGTTTCTTACCATGTTTTTTGTCTCTTTAATGGCACCCTCAGCTAAAGATCAATTTGTTTATTTGTTTGTTTGTCTGTTGACTTGTCCCTTCCTCTACAGTCTTATGATTTACACATAATAAATTGTTTCTGTTGTTTTGTGTTATGTTCCAGGATCTGTCTGACCATAAACCCCTAACATGTATACCTATCCCATGACGATAAAAATAACTGAAAAAAATTCCACTTCTGTGCTAGCTTGCTAGAAAGAGGTTTTTGGTCTAGGCCACTTTATTCTCCTACCAAGAGAGACTATAAGTTTGGCCCTTGCAACATCTCAGGGCTGGCTCTGATTTTTGACACCATAACACTACAATTAGTTTAATCCAAAATTGTAGCACTTTTTTTTTTTAGTAAAAGTTAGCCCAGTTGAGCATGATAAATACTGAGATATCTCCCTTAGGCCATGGTCAGTCACGGGCTAGTCAGAGAACACACATGAACCTCCTCCTGAGTAGGTAAGTAACTCAAGGTTGGGCCTAGGGAATATGTGTAAAGCCTGTGGACTCCTGAAAAACCACCAATCCCAATATAGATTACCTCAGTCTCCAGCCAACTTCCAATGTAAGATCCATAAAAGCCACAATGGGACAACACCCAGGCATTTCTCCTTGGAGCCCCTCCCACTCTTGGCAGTTTTTCCTCCTTTGGCTTTTATAATGTATTATTCCAAGTGACGGCCCACTCTGCTATCTACGTTTTTTACCAAGCTACTTTATGACCATTTCTTTTTTTTTAAGATTTATTTATTTATCATATATACACAGTGGTTTGCCTGCATGTACACCAGAAGAGGGCACCAAGTCTCATTATAGATGGTTGTGAGCCATCATGTTGTTGTGGGAACTGAACTCAGGACCTTTGGAAGAGTAGTCAGTGCTCTTAACCTCTGAGCCATCTCTCCAGCCCCCTGACAATTTCTTGATGAAAGACTGTATTTCCCAGTTTTCCTTGCATATGTCAGAAGTCATTTTAGCTCCTATAAGGGACCACATCCCAGTTTCCTCTGTAGGCATTTTGGCATCCACACAGATGGATGACAAAATCAGACCGAGTTTTTCTTTCCATCTTTTGTCTCCCTACAGCTGCCTTCTACATAATCTAACATATGGTGCTGAAACTGGAAGGAGAAATCTGCGCTTACTGCTGGCTCAAGCCCTCCCATAGACAAGGCTCCCTGGTTCTCATAGGTTCCCTGGCCCAAAAAGCTATTTCTCTTGGGCAGCCTTTTTTCCCTCACTCTCTGTATCCTCCCTTTCTCTCTCACCTTCCTGTCGCCCCCGACATAGTCTGGCCTAGGTGGGAGGCCAAGCTACATCCAACCAGAGCACATGTGTAACACAGAAAAACACTGGGTCAAGGGGCCTAATTAGGATCAAGGGCTCTCTGGAGCTTGGTGCACTGGAACTTTCTTAAGGTCCATTCCATTGAAGCCGCTGAAAACTTTCCATTGATTGGAAGAAAGTTTGGCAGAGAATTCTGAATTCCCTAACCTTCCGCTGGCCCTGTACTCCTTAGTCCTATAACTATATAGCATAGGAACACCTCCTTATGTCCCAGGGACATTTGGCTTTTCTGGAACTTAGAGGATACTATAAACAATAGAATATTGGTCTCTGTATTTACCTTGATCCTGGGCACAGACACAGGGTCCAAATTCTCCATTCCAAAATATGCACCCTAAGCTAGGCTGTAGGCTAATGCATACCGAGATTGATTATTCATCTGGCCTGGGTATACATTAAACAAATATCTACTGCTTGTCCAAATTTGTAATTATTGATTTCTAATACCTAAAACTGATTTAGATAACTCCGTATGACAGAATGGCAGTGTGGTCCCCATAAAAAAAACTCCCAGATGACTTAAATCTTTCTCAAGGCTTTGGCTTACAGCCCGGAGCCAGAACGCCAGCTGGCCGACATCTCTGCTGTGCCTGCGGACAATTACTCCTAACCGAGATGGCACGGAGCTCTTTCTCCTTTTCCTTTGGCCTTTTTCTGTCTCTGCCACTCCAAGCCTGGAAAAGCCCTGCTTGTATCTTTAACAGCTAAGTGGTAAAAGCGTTTCACGTTGTCTGCTCCTATCCACCGCAGACACGCACAAACCGGTTATGGATATGTCAATCTCTGGGATCAGTGTCACAGAGGGTCAGATGTCTTTTGGGTCTGGATGATATTGAAAACTTATTTTATTTTATTTTATTTTATTTTATTTTATTAATTTATTCTTATTACATCTCAATGGTTATCCCATCCCTTGTATCCTCCCATTTCTCCCTCCCTCCCTCCCATTTTCCTCTTACTCCCCTCCCCTATGACTGTGACTGAGGGGGACCTCCTCCCGCTGTATATGCTCATAGGGTATCAAGTCTCTTCTTGGTAGCCTGCTATTCTTCCTCTGAGTGCCACCAGGTCTCCCCATCCAGGGGACGTGGTCAAATATTTCATGTTTATACTCTACTGAGAAGGCAGGTTCTTGATTTGGTGTTTGGCCTGCCTGCTCCAGACCCAACCATGTTTGTTTAAAAGTTTTCTTCATAGTCTCTGCCAGTTGGGTCAAGCTGGCCACCTGATTCTTTGACAAGAAGGAGAGGAAAACCAAAAGCCCAAGAAAAGACACCATGGCCTTAAAAAGGGCTAAAAGGTAAACTATTCTCATAGAGATTGCTGTGGCTTATCTCATAGTCCTCTTGGTTTTATTTAATTCTCTAAATACTCCTTTCTAAAGTATAAATTTTATCTTAAAACCTGTAAGTGTGGTTGTAAAAGGCTGTAAAAATTCCAAGCAGAAAAAGTTAGCTTGAAAATCTATAATAAAAAAGGGTTACCCATGAAGACTCTATGTATGGATCCTCTTAATCTGCCATAGCCTGACCTTTCCTGATAAGGGATTTGTTCAGCAAGCACAGGAGATTTCTGGAAGTACCAGACCCTATGCTGAGGAGCTCCTAAGCCTCAAAAACAAATGACCTTTAAGTTATTAAGTACCTAAGTCATTCCCACACCCATGGGATAATTAAGCGCCGTTTTCTTCTCGTTGTGCTAGGGCCCTGTTACTGCACGTCAATGAGGCACTGTACCACTGTGTGTAGATGAAGTATCCTGCCACCCTTAGCCCTAGTGAATCAGCCGCATTCAGCCACAAACCCCTCCCCACTGCCCAAGGTTGACAAATAAAGATTGGGTGTCCTGCTTGCTCTCTCAGGCACTCACCACTCCTCCACGACGACTGTCCGAGACTGCATTTATTCTAGAGAAAAATGGCTGCTGGACACCCAGTGGCCTGGCAGCAATGATGGAACTGCCATGGGATCAGCTGGAGTCTGCTCAGAGCCACCAGGCCTGAGGCTCATTGGACCTGCCTTCCACGCACCACAAAGGGCTGTGACCCTTGGTATCATCATGGGCTTGCGGAGCTCCCTCCACTGCCCTCTAGTACCAGTCATGTCATTCTAAAACTGTAACACTCCATGGAAAACTCATGTTCCACCTCCTACGGAGAGACGAGCCTCACCCTGAACACTCTAAGCTTCCCCTGAGCAACAAACGGGACCTTGGGGCCTTTGATCACAACGGTCCTTCCATTCTGATCTGGAAGCAAGCAGCATCTGGACCAGCTCACGGGACTTGGAACACAGGCCACCCACTATCCCCCAAACACCCTCCTCACTGGACGCGGAATGACAATAATATGGTTTGCTGCCATCTTGGAAGCAACGTGAATTCACCACCATCTTTTTAAAGGTTGTCCACATGGTACCAATCAATTGAAGCAGTACCTATAAAAAAATCTATACCCAATAGCCCTCTGGTAATCATTGTGTCTCTGGTTTATTAGACTAAGAAGACAACACCAGGATTCCAAGATGGTTTGTTTTCAAAACTGAGTCATATAAAAACTAGCGTTTTGTAAAAGTACATTATAAAAGGATCAGAAAAATGAAGTTCCCATTCTCTTTGTGGATTCTACTTATTGTTTAAAGTTTATTTTAATACTAAAGAATTTTATGTATATAACCAAATATATATTAATATAATGTATATATTATATATATATGCACACACACATATATATATATTTCCCCTAGACAGGGTTTCTCCTTGTAGCCCTAGCTGTCCTGATTCCAGAGTGCTAGGATTAAAGGTTTATGCCACACAACAAGCCAAGAGTTATATTTTTAAGGCTCAAGCTTAACAGGAAAAAATTATAAAATCCCAATTGGTTGTAAACTGTTAAAGATAACTAAGATATACAAGATAATGGCAAGTCATCCTAAGTACAAATGTAATTTATTTACAGAGACAAATTTGGAGTGAGAGATGGGTTTATATCTCTCGTTGCAGAGCCTTCTGCCTATGCTGCAAAGTTAAGCCTGAAACAAGTCAAAACAGGTTTAAAGTAAACTTAAATTTGTTTAATACATTCTAGTATTCAGTCAGGTAAAATTTTTAAATTGGCTATAAAAATTGAATGCTTTAGTAAAACAGGTTAAGTTTACAACGCACTTGCCTGGCAGGAAACCTCCAGTAGTTCCCTTGTGTGGAGGACCATCCCACCAGAGTAAGCTGCATGCCAGCCTCACTATAGTACAAGGATGCATCAGAAGTCTGCTGCTTCTGCCTCTGGCTGTGTAGGCCTGACCAGCTCTGGCTGTGTAGGCCTGACCAGCCCAGGGAGGTAGAGAAAACCAGAATATAAAACCTCAGCCTTAGATAAAAACGAATCCTCTTGTCTCATACAACAGGGAGATGGGCTCCCTCACCTGGAGACAGGGGACCAGAAAAGAACCACCGGCCTCCTGTCTATGGATTTCCGGTTCCCTCCCACCTTGCTCCTCCTGTTGATCACTCTTTCCTCCTTGCTATCCTCACACCTATGTTTTCACCTTGTCTTTTTAGTGTCTTGCTGAACTTGACCATCCACTCAAACTAAATATGGTCCATGCCGGCTCTCCCAACAGCTTTTACTCTCCGACAGCTCCGTTTGCTCCTGACACATCTGCAAAGGCCTTTTAGATGCTGCGGAGAGTTATGTGTAGCCAAAAGGGGCCTTCAAGCCGTTCACCCCAGAACAGATACAATTCTGACATTAGTCCTCTATTTCCCTCTGTGCCCTTCCTTTGATGCTCCGTAGCTCCCCGATACTTCCTCTCGCTTGTTTTGGTGAAGCAGTGCTGGCAACGGGTCCAGTCACTGTCACCTGAACCAACTCTATGCTCACTTCCTCTCACTGACCCACACTTCCTCTCCTGCCTCTGCTCCTCCCTCTCCTTCACCCTTCCCAGGAAATCTCTGTTTAAAATGAAATCATCTGCTCACAGCTCTCTAGTAACTATTTTCTAAGTCTCATGAGGAATACAGAACGGCAATTTCCTAGTCCATTACAGCTGGTCAATTTAAGACTTTCCTGGTCCATGACAGAGGACCCCCCCCCTCCAACAAAGACCCTCTTCAGAAGAAAACAGTTATAACACGCCTACTCTGCTTTTTCTGGTTGGTTTGGTTGGTTGGGGTTTTTTCTTTGGTTGTTTTTGCTTTTTGGTTTTTCAAGACAGAGGTTTTTTCTGTAAACTTGGCTAACCTGGACTCATTTTGTATAGCAGGCTGGCCTCCAACTCACAGAGATCCACTTGCCTCCGCCTCCCTGAGTACTGGGATTACAGGCCTGAGTCACCATGCCTGGCGCTCTATCTATCTATCTATCTATCTATCTATCTATCTATCTATCTATCCATCCACACACACACACACACACACACACACACACATGCTCAGAGTTAAGGGTGGTAGTTCTCTATTGAAAGACTACATATCCCAACTTCCCTTGTTTACAGAAGTCATTTCAGCCCTTACAAGCAGCAGCATCCCATCTGAACATGTGGATGACAAAGATGTCCCCTTGCTGTGAGCAAACACAGCCTAAGTCAGACCAAGCCTCTCTTCCTTTCCACCTCTGTCTCCCTACAGCTGCCTTTTACATAGTCTAACAATTAACAACCTGCTCTAAGGATGGCTAGGAACCAGATGACTTTGTCAGTCACAGAAGCTCACCAGTCTCAGTGGACTGTGAGTCCAAGAGACCCCACTTGCCAATTGAACATTGGTCCCTCGTTTGTGGGCAAGATGCCTGGAATTTAAACTAACATCTTTTCTAAGGTCTTCCCAGTTACTAACAGAAGGATTCCAACTTTGGATAAAAAGTTGTGAAGGTAGATAGATAAAGAGGAGAATAGGTAATCAAGAGCACAGGAAGTGACGTCACAAGACAGCAGGAAGTGACGTCCCACGACAGCAAACACGCGGTGAGCCCCAGTGTGTCGTGTGACATTCCTTTCACTGCCCTGATGTTCTCTGTGGCGCATGAAGAACTCTCAGGCTGAGCATTTGACCGTATGGTGTTACTAACATCAAGTCGATGGGATGTGCTGGTTAGGGTTTGTCCCCCTGACAAACTAGAGCCATTTGTGAAGCAGGAGATTCAGTTGAGGAAGTGCCTCCGTCAGACTGGCCGATGGGTGTCTCCATGGGGATACATTTTCCTGATTATTGACTCACGTGGGAGGGCCCAGCCCACTAATGGTGGGTGGTGACACCCTTTGGGCAGGTGGGTCTGGGTTTTAAGAAAAAGCAAGTAGAGCAATCCCATAATAAACAGCACCCTCCAGTTTCTGCTTCTTCTTCTTCTTCTCTGGCTCCCCTCAATGATGGGCTGTGATTGGGAAAACCCTTCCCCTTAAAAAAAAAGCGCTTTTTAATCACAGGAACGCAACATAAACACGGCATGGTTATAAGGGCAGCTTTCCACCTTGGTGGGGGGTGGGGGGCTCCAGCATGTTGAGAGGCACTACTTTGTAAAAGGGGTGCCCTGTCTTCCCTTTACCCTGCTCTGTATTGCTGACTACCTGCTAAGTAATGACGGTGGCATTTTCTTCTTTGAGATAAACAAATAAAAACTGGGTTTTGTAGTGATTCGACAAAGAGGTGAAGCATGGCTGCTCACTGCGGTGCAGGATGAGGAAGAGTGGGTTTTATAAGAGAGGGCTTTATTAAGGAGCAAAGCTTCTCTCGGTGCTAGCAGGAAAGGGGAAGGGGGACAGAAGGCATTCTGCCTTTCCTGAGTAGGCGAGGGGCAGGGAGTTGGGGACAGCATCTTACTTGGGATCTAGAGCAATCGAGACATGGTGGTGTTATTTTGTCATATCCCGGATTCCATTTCGCTTCTTCGTTTCTCCTTAGGAAGATTTGCTAGCTCCGTTTCGGTACGATTGATCCAGTTTAAGTCTTCAGTGGAGCTCGGCCTCAGAAGGAACAGGCCTCGTCTGTCACTCCATGCCTCCACAAGCGGCTCCTCCGCTGCCTCCTCCTACCCCTGTAACCTTATCTCCTAACCCCGTCTTAGTTTTTGCCATCATAGAAGTTAACGCACGTGACGTATTTCTTTTCTCTGCCCTTTGTGTACCTTCTTACCTCACTGATCCTCACATGCCTAGTTCCTGCTCCTGAATTCGTGTCTGGGTACCTCAGAGCCCCCTGCGGGGAGCTGTACTGGGAACCTGGAGTTAGCATCCCCTGCTGCTGCTTTGTCAGCTCACAGGCATCTTACCCATCAGTTCTCCTTCCTGGCCATGTCATCCCCCATCTCCGTCTTCTACCTTACTTCATCTCTCCATGACTTACCTGGATTTCTGCAGCGTTCTCATTCGGTCCCACTCTCTTTTCAATCCACTGACCATGAAATGTGCGGCTTCCCCAGCACACAGTTTTGAACGCACCTCGGCCTTCACCTGCTTCCCGTTTGTGTGTCTTTCTGCGACTCACTAGCACCCAGCAGCATGTCCGGCCGCCATAGGCGAGCACCTCCTGGAAGCTTCCTGAGCTGGCGGAACCACCATGCAGCGAGGGGATGCAGGGTTGAGCTTCAACCAGAGGTGGAGTTACAGATCCCCGCGCTGTAGACCTGACATATTTCTTTTCTCTGCTGCCACCAACTAACACATAAACCAACTGAAATAGGTAAATGATTAGTAACAAAGAACTCATTTTTACCAATGGGTGTCCACCAAAGAAATGGTATTACTGTTGGATCAAGTCCATGGTATCTGTAGGAAATTTCAAATATGAAGTGAATTGCGACCACTTTGTTAGACACTAAAAAAAATATTTTTAAAGTAGCTTTTCCTGATGCTTTCAAAGAGAAGAGTTTTCTAAGAAAGAATAAATAAATTTAGTGTGGAAGAAAATACTTGTTTTGAAACTGGAAAGAAAAACAAAACAACAGTGCAAGGAAAATGAAGATGCCTTTTCCAGAGAAGTGTGTTACTAGGCTTGTGAAGTGAGTCCCTCTTTGCTGGCCTCTGCAGCCCGTAGCTCCTGTACACTGCTGAGTTATTCCCTCAGAAGACAAACTCCCATAGTAAATTCCTTCCTTAGTTTCTCTGATGGGGGGGGGCGGGCTCTGTATTCCTGGCTGATCTCAATTCTTAAGTAGCTTAAGAGGACTTTGAATTTCTCCTGCCCCACCCTCCGCACCCTCCACCCACCCACCACCCACTCCCCTACCCCCACCTCCTCATTGTGAGTTCACAGGTGTCAGCCAACACACCCAGTCCAGGTGAAGGAGGGCGCATATCTGAGCCCAGGGTTTCTTGCGCACTAGGCAAGCTCTCTAACTGAACTGCATTTTAGTCCTTAACCTTCTTCTTGTCTTGATTGCTGTGTGGACCACAGACGTTCAACATGCTTGGTCTTCTAACTACACACTCTGGAGTTTATAATCCCCTGTTTGCCCCCTTTGTGGTGATTTCGGTGTCTGATTAATCCCACTGCCTCATGCAAATGTTTGCATTTCACCTCAAATCTTTTTAGATATCAATCTGGCTAGAAATAAATAAACCAGAAATTCAGCTGTGTATTTATTATGACATGAATAGCTGTATTTTTATTTACCTTCTTTGCTTTGCACTACTATTTGTAAAAGCAGCCATCTTTCAAACAAAATACAGCAGCACAGTCCTGGTGCCACATCCCTGACAGGACCATGCAGATGTGCATCCAATTCAGTACAGGTGTGATCTGGAACTGACTCCCAAGAGTTGAGAGGAAGCCAGAAGGAAGCACGTCCAAGCTCAGAGAACAGCTTTAATTTTCCTACCTGGCTTCCAGGGGAGATGGAGAAGGGTCCGTCTCAAAGCACAGGTCTTGGGAAGCTGACTTCCAGATACTTTTCTGCCATCAACAGGTCACACACACAGCAGCTTTCCTTCTGCAGCCCCCACCACATATCAGCCTGCCTTCCAACCCCTCTCTGCCATCTCTTGACTTCCCATGTACATTGTCCTTTGGTGTGTACACCGTGTGCGATACCATGGTTTATCCGAGTCCCTCACAAGTGTACTTGTAGAGGGCTTTGCTCAGCTCTGTGTGTTCAGAGCTTGATTTGTGTAACTGGTGCATAATTGGTGCTCGATAAAGCATGCTGTCCATATATGAATGGATCAACTATCTCTTCCTAGTCCTCGGTTTCATTTGAAAAAAAAAAAAAATTAGCTCAATAGATCCCTGTTTCCTAAATTGTCTATCATTTGCCTTTTGCACACAGGATACCTAAGATCCATAAGGCGAAATTGACCACAGCTTTGAATGCTGGGTACTCATCTAAAAAGTAGCTAAGTACCTTTAGTAGGACAGAGAGCATCTGAGGCAGAAGAGGAAATGTAAACATGGCCTCTGCCCTTGGCATGGCCAGGACAAATTAATGCCAAGAAGACTCTCAAGACAGGGCATAAGGAGGGACCAAACACACTAGAGGAAGGCATGCTGCCTGAAGAAAGCAAGTGTGGTCACATGGTGCTCTGGAAACCCACTGGGGCTCCCAAGCCTTGCACCCCCACCTCACTTAGAGAGCAACCACAGAGAAGAGCCTTCTTGCCTTTTTTACCAGTGATACTTTATCTGGCTGCTCGAAAATGAGAGTTTTAGCAGAAGCACTCTAAAAACCATTGAGACAAAAATGTAATAATTGCACACCAAGCCTTGTAATTTCAGAAAGCCGTGGTGTAGAGAGCTGTGAACACACCACTTCAAGTTTGGATTCCTTTTCACTGTCCACAGAGTGCCAGGTTGCTCAGATTGGAGCTGATCGCTGTGTTTGAGTCAGACCAGTAAATGGCTGAAGGCCATTGTCCGAATGGGAAAACTGTATTTTTTCCATAATTCAAAAATAATTGAAAGAATGTAGCTCACCAATTTTAAAATAATGAAGTTTAAAAAAAAAAAAAAGATAATGGTTAAGTCTAGTCCAATCTTAGAAAATTCTATCCCCAAAGTATTTCTTTCTTTCTTTTTTTTTTTTCTTCAGAAAAATAAAGAAAAAAATCGATGAGCAAAAATGGTGTGTTAGGTAAAATACATCGCTTTTAGCTGTTATCTGTCACACTCCCTAAAGGAATTCAGAATACACTTAAAAAGATGCATTTGTTGTCAAAAGTCAAGAGGAAAAAAAAATACTCTTCCTTAGTCCAAAGGAGCCGCCAAAGGATTGTGTTGTTTGATTGCTCGGGGTGCATGCTGGGAAAAGAGGGATGCCCATTGCTAAGGTGAGAGCATTTTAATTTCCCAGTGTCCCACACAGTGGTGGCTCTTATCTTACCTCCCTGAAGAAAAAAAGCGGAGGAGGGGGGGGCAGGAGTGTTTAAAACAAATGAATAAACAGTAAATACATACAGGAAGGAAAGAAAGGGAAAGGGAAGGGAACTACTACGGGCGTGGTAAGCTGAGCAGCGCTGGCACAAGCCGGGCCTCTGTCATTGTCCTCTTTGTGCGTGGTGTCAGAGCTTTGCTTTAGGTAGCCACCGCGGGGTGCATGCAAATGGGGGCGCCAGCAGCGCCTCACCACCTGCACCGTTCAGACTGTTGGCAGGTACATTGCCGTGGACCAAAACAGAATAATTACTGGAGATAGAGTTGGCAAGTAGCACGTGCGGGAGAGGCGTGCAATTGCACACGAGGATAGGTGAACTATGGAAAAAATGGTGGGGAAGGAGGCGGGGGGGGGGGGGGGGGGGGGGGGGAATGTTCCCCAGCGAACACCAGACAGCTGGCAACTCCAGCCTTCCATTTTTGTTTTCTGTAAAATAAGGAAGGCCAGCCTCTGAAGTCGCATGCCAGCCGCTTGTGGGCTCTGGGTTTAAGCGGAGAGCAGTGCACTAGAACAGAGTGGTGGCAGGAGGCCCCGTTGTCAAAAGGAGGGCGCCATTTCTCACACATTAGGCCAGGCCTGCGCTGTGCTAACTCTTCCCATTCATTAATTCTCCTATTGCCCTGTAGACGGGAAGACTGAGTCCTGGAGAGCTAAGGGGCTTCCTGGGAGAAAACCTGAGGGTTCCGTGGTAGGACAAGGGTTTTCCTCCCAGGTAGCACAGACTGCCACGCGCACTATACAGACTCTGGGGGTGCAGTGGCTCCCACTGAGCGTGTTTAGGGATGCTAAATGGTTGCTTTCAGAGATTTACACAGACCGAAGGCAAGGGTTTGATCATTTATGCAAGTTATCTAAACTGTTCACTCTTAATAGCATTATCTCTCCAAACGTGTGGATATTTGCACAGAAGTGACTTTTCTGTGTAAATTTCTTTTTTTGGGGGGGGGTTTGTTTGCTGTGTAAATTTCTAACGTCATCTATTATTAAAACTCTATCAATAAAATGTTAAGACATGCTATGACTTTACATATATACATACATACATACATACATAAACACACACATTATAGTTAAATTATACCTTGTTAAACTGAAAGAATGTTCTGTTTTATTCCAGAGTACGCCCGCACTGCCCTGCTCCTGCTTCATCGGCTCAAGAAGGACTCCCCTTTGCTCTGGCCTGCCTGTCACCTGTGAAGGCTGTGGGCTTAGGGCTGGATGGGAAGAGTCTGACAAGGAGTCAGAAGGTCTCTCCTTCCCTGATATTTACCATGTCTGGTTCTCTCTCTTGTTACACACATGCGCACAGGAATTCAGACACTATGGTCCCTGCCTCATCTTTATAAGAAGAGCAAAGATAAAAGTGGCTTTCTCTGAGGCTCTAAAGAGGCAATTCTTCAGAGCCTCAAATACAGATATTTGGCTAGATTTCCATCCAGAAAAGCTCTGCGGTGAATCCCAGATTGACCTGATGAGAGAAAAGTTGAACATGAACAGCAGAGCCCAAAAGCTTTCAGTGTGGAAGCTGGGTGTTTATAAAGCTACTTAGTAATCTAGTTCGAATTCTGCCATTGATTTGTTTCGCTTGTTTTGGGGGATTATTTTGTTTGTTTGCTTCGGTGACGGGTAAGTACATAAAAATATATTCAACACTAGAAGTGTAAAATTTAATATGAAGATTCACAATTTCCATTCTGAATGCCAATTCTATCTGTATAGAAGTGCGTAGAGTTGTGTAGACCTTGGGCCTGGTGCTGTTTCATCTTTACTTGCAAGATTGTTTTTTTTTAATCATAAGATTTGTAAAGTTTTAAAAATGATTTTTTTAAAAAAAAGAATAGGTAATTCCAAGACTAATAATCTGGCTAGTGAGGGATGGAGGGAATTAGAAGTGGGGAGTAGGAAGAGATGAGCGAAGCCGTAAGGTAATTGGGGTGCCAGGAGTGAGGAGAGAAAAGAGGTGGAGCAAGATGGGGACCCCATCCTGACTTCAGACTCCGCTGTAGCTGAGAACGACCTTCCAGTGTGAGCTTCCTGCACGCACCGCCCCTCCCTATACTGTGATTAGAAGCATAAACCACAGGCTCAGCGTACGCAGGTTCAGGACAGAACCAAGCCAGCTCCATAGCATGCTAAGTAGGCAATGTGCTGACTGATCTATTGTTAATCCTGCGATTCGCTGGAAAATCAACCCCGCCATTTCGGGCCAACTTTAAAGCAAACTTTACTAAATATTAAATACGGACGAAGAAATGGACTTTAGTCAGGACTGTTCCCCCAGATCTTCCCAGCTGGAATGGCCTCAAGCCACGTGTTGCTGGGGCTTGTAAGAACAAACCTGTCAGCCACTGTGCTTTCCCATGAAGCTTTGTTATTTTCCAGGATTACAGTTCTCAATATTCCAGGAAGTTACCTGATTCCTGGGCAGATGGAGCTGGCAGGTTAATTTTGGGGGCATTACGTTCTACCCCAGCCACTCTCAGGTATCTTGCCTGTGGAAACTCATATAAACTTTTGTATTTCCTCTCTGCATTTCATGGGAAACTGTTACAAAATTGTCTCCAGTAAAATAAAAATTCAGAGCCTATCTAAAATCTAATCCAGGTCACTGACTCTGTATTGATGACTCAGGAACAGAGAAACTGTGGACGGAGAATCTTTACATCACAGAATACCAGCTTTTTAAGTTAAATTTCAGTCTTGAGCTCGGGTCATGAGAGGCAAGAGTGGAATTCTCACTCACGATTAAGCACTGTGACAAGAAGAAAAACACCCTTCACATTCTTCCTACACTCACCTCCTGATCTTGGCAAAAGATCCACTCTGAGCTCCTTGCTGGCTGCGTGTTTGCATGGCATCTTCACGATGAGGGCTCGGCGGGCGCGGCCGACTCTGTCCACCTCATCCACTCATGTTCTGGTCTCGCTGCGGTTGGGATCAGAAAACCCAAAATGTGGTAAGAACTAGCAGTTGTTAGAGATGGGGGGCAATAGAGACCCCTCAGACCCCTCAGCATCTCTTCCAGTAAGCTGGACTTCCTCCATCTGTAGTGAAAGTGTATTTTAAGCCTTTAGAAAACACCAAACAGGTTCTTGATTTTTATTTATTTATTTATTTATTTATTTTTTGGTTTGGTTTGGTTTATCTAATTCTTACAGCTCAAAACATCATGCTGTTTGGGAAATCATTCACTCATCAGCTTCTTGAAGGCAAACGTTATATTTTAGCCACTTTTTCTTTTCCCTGATCTCACAAGGTTCAGCTTAGGCCCTGGCAATGACAGATAGTTGATTAACATTTGTTGACTTAAAGTTTCCAATCACTTTAAAATGAAAACTGATAAGAACGGAGGACTTGTCAGGTGCCAAGATAATGCTTAATAAATGATAGCTTTTCACTTTCGGGCTTAGAAAACAAGCGCAGCGGCTGAGTACAGGGTGCACCAGCATACCCTTGCTCCCACCGCAACCTAACAAAAACGGAGCCTCCACCGACAGAGTTTCAGATGGTTAATTTTGCTTCCTGATGGCAGATACTGAAGGTACAAAAAAAAAAAAAAAAAAAAAAAAAGCCGCTTTCCCTGCTCAAAGAGCCTTTTCAAGTTTTAATTTGACGGGGAGAGGTGCATGGCCCGTGACACATGTAGACCAGCAGTTATCTCTTGTCATCAACTTCTTCGGCGCTTTTCCACACGTCTCGGCTGAAAGCGGGTCTATTACAGCTGCCCCGGCTGCTGCTTACGCGTGTTTCTCAACGGCAAGATCCCTGATAAATGGAACAGAGAATGAGGAAATGGACTCAAAACGGCCAACTGGCCATTTGCTTCTTTATCTCAGTTTCTGCCTGACAGAATTATTAAGAAGGAGCCGTGTAAAGCACAGCTGGGATGTATTTCTTCCGGCCCTGGGCTATGTCGCAGCCCCCTGCAGAGCTGGAAACGTGCAGCTTGTAGGTGCCCTTCTGGAACCGCCATTTAAAGGAAGAAGAGGGGACTTGTGTTGGCTGGATGACACGTGTCTACCTTGTCACACAGCCCCTGACCGAGTGAGGCTGTCTGAGGTTAGGGGAACCTCGGAGGTAAAAGCAGACATCTCAGTTCTGAGGCCCCACTGTCTGAAGCTCCTGGCCTCCCTGCTCGTGTCCCCACCCCATGTGGGAGAGGATGGGGAGGAAGAACACTGGCTGAGAGGCAGGTGAGACTTGGGATCAACTTGTAACTGGTATGGAAAGATGTTGGGCGTGGTTTTGGTTTCATGGTGGATCTGGAAATAGCCTTGTTTTCTATAAAGGCTGAAGCTCAGGGGAAGTTAAGTATCTTCCTCAGTGTTACCCAGGCAATTAAATCCCGTGTCTGAGTGATACCCACATCCCTGTTCCTAACTCGAGACCACACAAGTCGTATTATCAATAACGTGTCCTCAGGCAAATTACCCAGCTTCTCAAAACCATCATTTTCTTAACTGTAAATAGACCCATGGACAGTCTTCCTGGCTATGTATGGTGACATGACAACTAAACATGTACATGCCTGACACATGGAAGAGACTTAGCTCTATTCCCCATCTGCAGCCAGTTCCTGTTTCCTTTTCCAACAGAATTTCTACCCTGAAATACATTTACTTGGGTTGAAAGGAAGAAGTTGAAGCTCTCACAAAGGTCAACAGAGGTCAGTTATGGACTAAATATAGCTGCAAATTTTACATTGCAGAGAATTCTATTCCAATCTTTTCCTCTGTGGGTGAAATCATTGAAAATCAGAGAAAGAATAAATTCTAATTCATCACCCTAAGTTTCGAATGCAGGCAGGGTTTCCAAAACAGTATGTTCAGTATTCAGGTGAAGTGTTACTCCATTACATGGTGAACTTTTTTGAAGTCCTTTTATTGATTCTATTCTGCTACGTCCTGTATAAATTGAAGTGATGAAATCATATCCATTTAATAATTGAAAGCAGATATCAGAAATTATTTGACCATTTCATGAAGTTAAGTGCATTCTTTTGTGCTGCACTTCTGAAATTATAGTCTGAGTATAAATGTGATATAGCTTATAAAAAATCCAATTTGCATTCAGTGTTTCAGAAACACCTCTATTATCTTTAGCCAAGAACAGTCTTTAGAGCTGATAACAGTGGGAGAGGTTTATCTCAAGAAGACAACAATGAACTGAAAAAAAAAAAAAAAACCACAGAAATAAAAAGATCGGCGTGCTTGATTCCATTCCCCCATAGACAGCATGGAGGACAGAGAGGGAAGACCACATGGTTTAAAATAAGACCAGAATAGTCTTAGATTCACCAATTCTGGGGAAAAGATCATTCCACAAACTCCTAAATGGAAAGGTGAGTGTTTATAGTTGAAGTATAAGCATCAAGCTTTGCTTACACCTAACATCTCACAAGGCTTGATAGGATAATGATAGCCAATAACAAAGCCATATTTGGCCTGTAAGTTGGAAGGAAGATGCGCTTGGTCTATACTTATCATTACATTAACACAGGGAGTTTTTTGTTTGTTTGTTTTTCCCACAGATAGTACTTAGTCATTATCAAAAGAGCAAAAATAAGGAGTAAGTTCTAATCTGTGGTGGAGGAAAACATTTTCAGAGATTTGGGCAAAACCACACACAGTATAAGGTTTAGAATTCCAGAAGGTACTATGTGAGTTAATGATTCTGTTTCTGCTGGCTTTCCTTTAGATAACCCAAGACGGAAACATCTGCTTAAAGCTCATTTTATGATGCAGCACGGCTCACCATGAGCAGACCACCTTTCCTAAGACGTGTTATTTCAGGGTCTTTCTTCCATTCTTCCCTGAGGCGGGGGTTGGGGGGGTGTATTTGAAAATAAGTTTCCTCTAAAAGATTCTGAAATTCTTTGTAGAAGCTACCAACTGTAGAGAGGTTCTGGGACAGGTCTCCTGAGTGACAGTAGTGCCCCAGAAGAGGAAAGAACAGTCTTTGCAGTGCCGTTGCTGACCTAAAGCATGGCATCAAACTGCATACCTCTTGCTCTTAAGAATGGGTTAAGATGAGTTGTTTATATAAAAGGACTTGTCTGTATTGAAGTCCCTTTTGGCGCTGGAGAAACGGCTCTTGTAAAGGACCTAAAAGGAGGCACACAACCATCTCTAACTCCAGTTCCAGAGGATATGACGCCCTCTTCTGGCCACTGTGGGCATTGCACACACATCACACACACACACACACACACACACACACAGAGAGAGAGAGAGAGAGAGAGAGAGAGAGAGAGGAGAGAGAGAGAGAGAGAGAGAGAGGGAGAGAGAGAGAGAGAGACAAAACACTCACTCATACACATAACAGATAAATAAATCTTGTTTGTAGGTCCTCTTTGCCTGGGGTGGTAGAGCTATCTCAGCTTGCAGACGCTTAGCTGTCTCTCACACGTTGTCCGCCTGGTCTCAGTGTGATTCAGAATTTATACCACTGTTAACATGAAGTTCTGCCTCTTTACCACGTTGCTCACAGGAGTTGTCTCCATTCTGTAGGTCACATCGGATGCTGCCATTTCCCCCTGAACCTGGCTTCATGGTGCTAGACAAGCAGACCTCTGAAATGACCCTGCTCGCAGGCCTTCCTAATCAGTTAGACTCTCATCCTACCTGTGTTTAAACATGAGTCCCAGAGAGGAGCAGTTTCAGACCCAGAATAAAGACAGCAAAATCACTGGGCCCAGCTACCTCCACGGGGCTGCCGGGTACAAGGAAACAGGACAGGACAGTTCTTCCTTTTTAAGTTATAAAGTGGGATGATCTTTTTTCACTAAAAGGGGTAACTCACAGAACAGTCCTGGCGGCAACAGGGATGCGTTCCTTATATATGGGTGCAAACCAGGTAGTCCCTTCAAGATAGCCATCAGCAAAGGACAAGAGGCTAATCTCCCTGAAACAGCCGTGGCTGTTTTCACGTCTCCTTAGCGCAGGGAGTGCTCGTTTTATTCCCCCAGATAGAATGCAGGCTCTTTATAAGAAGGGACCAACCTTTCATTCCTGTTGTATGGAAGGTGTAATTCTAAGGTATTGCCATGTAAATACACTAGTCACAGCCCTTGAAGCTGCCAGGCTTGGGCATGGGGTGGGGGCGGAGGGGGTGGAGTTTGTGTGGGTTCTGTTTATCTTGACCTGGTTTTTATTTTCTGTATACCTTCTCTGGCACAGGAGACCACATACATACTTGGAGTCGGCATGAGGCTGTAGGGGACGTATCCAACAATGCGTGTGTTTTGAGTCCACATACCTCCTATCTATTTGCTGTGGTATCTGCTTCTCCTCTGAAGAAAACACTTTTAGTAATGGGAGCTATAATGGGAGAAAAGCCCCCGGGAGGATGAGATGGAAATACTTGTCAAAGGAAAGACATAATTGCTTAGTAGGTAAAACTATTGTTTCTGCCTGCGGGATCCCTAATATTTCACCAGCAAGGGCGTCATGAGCAGGAGGAGGGTCCACGTGCCTTGCACATCCATGTATGCAGATGAGAAAGGCAGCAAGGAATACTTGCTAACTGCACATTTGAACATGGACTTTATTATCACACAGAACAGTTTTTATTCACGGCTACCTCTGTGGCAGAAATCTTCGGGTAAGACTTGTAAGCCACATTCTATTCTTTCTAATTGGCCATAATAATCTTTTTTTTTTAAACCAGCACCTCATCTTAACCTGACAGAATCCTAGGTCTCCACCCCTTACTTTACTTCAAGCAAAAAGATTTGATTCGTAATCAAGGGACATGGTTCGAGTCTTTAAAAAAACATTAGGGAAGGCGGTCCTCAGAGAAGTTGCGTTAATATTTCTGATATTAAGATCTCTTTCCCATATTTGAAATTCCCAGAAATAATGGAATCTAAATATTTAAATGTCTCAGAGGAAAATATCCGGCAACTGGAAAATGTCTTAAAAGCCTATAAACCTGGCACTGGATAATCAGACTCGGCTAACAGAATTCGTTTTTATTAAAGCATTTCAAATGATCGAGTCAGTGATGCGTTTTAACACCATAATGGCATAATACCCTTCCCTCAAATCCTCGGAGATGCAACGTGATCACAGATTAAGCAAGTTCAACTGCACAGAAGTGTTTTCATAAGCTCAGGAATATCGTTCCATAAGAAGTACTCATGGTATGAATGATGAGATTTTGAGAAAGTACCATTTTGGTATAAAATGATCTGGTTGCCTGGGGGTTATAAATTACCACCGGCCCAGTTCTTTTTCACTTCTACCCAGTTCCTTTTCCCCCCTGATGACAAAGAGAGTTCTGAGCGTGGAAGAAATGAACCAAGTGATGAGGTGAACGAGAACCTGACCCTACGGAGTTTTTCTCCCTCCCTCCCTCCCTCCCTCCCTCCCTCCATTTTGTTGTGTGTAATCACTGGAGGAGCGTGCAGCAGGAAGTAATCAACAGAGATGCTCAGAGCCTGAAAGCAATGTCGGGGGGCAAAGTTTGCTGCCAGGAAAGTAATCTTAACACACAGCTTTCATTGCAGCCCTAACACTCATCCTCCTAGGGATGCTGAGAAGAAGTAAACTGCCTTGCTTTATTCTCTCTGCAGGGACTGGGGGGCCCAAGGTCTCATCATCATGGGAAGCCCTGCAGATAAGGGATGGGGAGGAAAGCAAATTCTCATCCAGGGAGGAACCTGTGCTTCTGTGCACCCAAGAGACAGACGGATGGGTGCGTCCCGGAGATGCATTGGCACAGGGAGTGTGAATCAGAGGCCCAGCTGCCCCTTGTTGTAAATTCAAGACATCGGGCAAGTTACAGGCATTTGTTTTTAAGCCGTGAAGGGCTGACTGTGCTCTCTCCCATGCAAAGGCAGGAAGACATGTGAGTGTTGGATCCTGTCCACATCACACAAGCTTGGAGCACTGAGCAAGTCACTTAGTTTCTCTAAGGTCAGCTTTTGCTTCTTTGTGAAATGAGGCCACTACAAATGACCCGGTTGCCTATGAATGCTTTCCTTCCGAGGTGTGGTGAGATCTAAAATCAGGAGTTTCTGGATGTAAAGCCTTAACCCAATGTCTGCCACATAGGAACGGCTCCAAACATACTGACTCAATGTCATGACTACAAGCGGTTTTCAAAATCATCCACATGGGACTGGAGAGTTGGCTCAGTGGTTAAGAGTGTCTGTTGCTCTTTCAAAGCACACAACCATCTATATAACTCTAGTTCCAGGGGATCCAACACTCTCTTCAGACTTCCGTGGTGACTATGTGCACACCCGCTGTGCACACAAATACATGTAAGCAAAACACTGAATGCACATAAATAATTAAATAAAAAGCAATTCACAAGTTGCTTACAGTGTCTGCAAGCCTATAAATGCAGCTGAACAGAGTCATGGTCTTTTCAAATGCTTTGTAAATGTTGGATACACAGACGCATGTACACACACACACACACACACACACACACACACACACACACATTTTCTGTGGCTGATAAGTGGCCAACGCACAGTGTTGACCTCCGGCGAACAACCACGGAGCTTTACCACATGGATATCACTATATGTTAGTTGAGGTCTTGAACTCCTAACGTTTCTGTAGCTGCCATTTCCCAGCGATGCAGGTGGTTCTCTGAGTTCTTCCTCCTTCATCCCAAATTTTCTCACCTATGGGCACTGGAGTCACTGCAGAACCCTAGAGTTAGCTGTAGGGCCAGATGGCAGAGGCCTGAAAAACGTTTCTGGCAAATGCCTTCCCAAAGTAGAGTGTGCTTACGTGTATGTGTCTGTGTGTGTGTTTGTATGTATGTGTTTGTGTGTATATGTGTTTGTGTATGTGTGTGTATTTGTATGTATGTGTTTGTGTGTAT
>OU015742.1:205547732-205578389 GCA_907169655.1 Acomys percivali | reverse complement strand
CTACTTGCCACGGGGCGTGGCCCTACAATCTGCCTACCTGTGATGTCGTTGCCTACTTGCCATGGGGCGTGGCTCTACCCAGGGCCATATAGAAGGACAAATTCACCTACCACTCTCTCTTACCTCTCTCTCCCTATCTCTCTGTCTCTTTGTTTCTCTCTGGGGTACCCCTCCCCACTTTCCCTCTCTCTCCATGCTCATTTAATAAACGTCTCCATCTAATATCTGGCATCTCTGGCATCTTGCTTTTTAAATCATTAAAGTCTCTATAGCTCACTTCTGTCTGCCATCTTTGTTTGGGGTACATCTTCCTTAGTTCACTTTGAAATGAAGATCATCCCTCTCACTCTCTTGCTAACTACGTCCAACCCCAGGAGCTTTCCCATTTTAAAATAGGAATTGGAGTATTTTAAAAAAAAATTATAGAGTGCTGCAACAGTTTTGTATATGTTACACGCTTTAAATATGAGTAACCCCTGGGAGAATGGATCATAACTTACCAATTCAACCAACTTCTTAGGAAGCAACTGCCCTGCCATCACACGCAGTGACGGCGGCATGCCAGAACCAAGGAGGGGGATGATTTCTTCATGTGAAACCTGCGGGAACCAGGCCCGACTGGGCTGCCTGCCTGTCTTGCTGTTGCATGACCTGTTTTTAGCAGCTTCCATGTCTGTGCTTATGTTGGTTAGCTACTCATGGTTACCGCTCTGAGAACGCACCCCTCCCTTCCTCGGGACTTTCCCTCATGTGCGCAATCACCTCTTGAGGGATTTCACCTGCGAGTGGCATTCCTGCTTTGCTGCCTATAAAAAGGCTCTTTGGACTCTGAATAAAGGCCGCTGCTCTCTTAGCATGGAGGACGTGCTGTTTTATTGTGTGTTAAATCCGCAGTCCCTCAGCCTTGACTCGGTACCGCGGTGGCACAGGTGCCACAGAAACCAAAGGGCTACAAAAAAAAAAAAAAAAAAAAAAGTTTAAAACTGGTGGAAGAACATATAGAGAGATCATGACTGAGAAACCAGGGCCCATGGAGAGTCAACACAAATACATTGTGAGTTCCAAGAATCAGAGGGTAGAAAAGTCAATGAAGAAAATGATTAGGAGGCATAAATAATGTATGAGCAGGAAGACAGGGTAGGGGAAGTTCCTTATAAGAGCTCAGAAGGAAAAAGAAAACATCTTATATAATCTCGATCTAGGGAGTCTCTCACACTCGCAGTACCACAAGCCAGACAGCACTGGGCTGGCTCTGGTTCTAAGGCATGCACGGACAGGAAGCCTCCATACGGGACGGGCTTTCATCCCACAGTGGGAAGAATCTGGATACATGGAGGTCAAAGGTCTCCAGGTGAGTGACACTGCAACACCATCCTAAACAAGTGTGTGCCTAGAATGTGAGACTCAGCCAAGAGAACTATGGGAGGAGGGCAGAGGGAGGGCTGTGTTGAATGTCAGGGTAAGCATGTCCGTTTGGGGACTGCTGAGCCGCTTCTCTAGGGAAGACAAAGTGAGCAGAAGATGAGTGATCCATGGCTGTAAAATCCGAGAAGCAACGAAGCTGGGAGTGGATGCCAACGGAGCCTGGAACGGAGAATGCTGAGCCCATAGATTACCAACCGCTCACCCAAGAAAAGCCATGCTTTGGGCAGCTGAACTGGGAATCTTACCAAAGTAGCCTGCTAACCAAAAATTGCTTGAAGACCCTCTTCTAGCTATGCCTATTAATTCAATGATAACACATCATTAACTTCCCAATCCCAGTACAAACCCACCTTTGAAAAATCCACTTTGAAACCACTCAACTCGGACCTTAAAATCCTGCAAGCACCCTTAGCTTCGCTCTGATCAGAAAAGTCAGAGTTGTAACAGGTGTGGGAATGGGTACTCTCTCAGGGCTGGCAGAGCAGTGTGGGACAGAGTTAGGACCCAGACAACCTTTGCCATATAAGTTCCTGGAACACAGGGTTTATCACATGTCTGCACATTGTTCTAGTGACCAGTGGTTTTCTTGCAAGGACTTGAAGAGTTTGAAATATAAAATATACATAACAGAGCTCTTGGGACACCAAGTCTGAGTGACCCCTATTTAGTGCACCCTGTGAACTTCTTGCTGATGGACTATGACTTGGATTCCCATTAAAGGGCAAGTCTCTAACAAGAGATTGAGCTAAATCCTTATTGTTATGCACCCAGATCCACTTCTTAATCACTTCTCAACATCAACTTCCATGAAAACAAAGATAGCGGCTAGTCACGTGGTTGCCCTTAACAAAGATGGTGACTGCCATGTGGTTGCCCTTAACAAAAATGGTGACTGCCATGTGTTGGAGCAACCAGTGGTGGACAGGTTTGAAAATGCTATCAGGCTGCCGTGATGTCTAGCTGCTGTAGTTGCCAGTGCAAGGGCACTGTTGTACAGCAGGCTGCGTGACCAGACTGCACAGTGTTTTAGCAACAAGGGAAGTGCTGAGGTGGCGGTAGCTGCTTCTTTCCTGCTGACCCAGTCGTGGCTCTGTGCCACCCAAATGTTGCCAGCTCAGCAGGAGCGACCCAAAATTCCCTAGTGCCTGGGCCTGGGGTCCTGAAGCAGCAGCCCTACGGCCAGCTCAAAGTCGCCCACACATCTCGCCGCAGGCAGGACCCACCAAGAGGCTGGAGCGACTCCACGGCCCAAGGCAGAGGGACCTCGAATTGGTCACACTCTGGTGTGGGCATTTGCTTACCAACAATGGACAGTCTGTCGGGAACGATGGCGATCTGACAGCAGGCATTGAGACCACAGCCAGGTTACTCCGAGGCCAAGCCAGCGGCAGCCAGCTTAGAATCGCGGGCTGAAGGCCGGGTGGCGATGGGTTCAGAAGGGAGTGAACGAGGATTTAGGGTGAAGTTTGGAACAGAAGGGAATTGTTATGGAAGTGTGTTAGACAGAATGAGTTCGGTAGAATGGATCCCAGAGCGAGGCAACTCTGGAAGAGCCTTCCCACGTATGGGCCATCAATTTAATTTTTAAAATAAGATAATAAGATACCGTATATTATATGGAAGTTTATTATATGAGCATAGGGAGAGAAGAAAGACGAGAGGGGTACCCCAGAGAAAGAGGGGGGATAAGAGAGAGAAGCTGGGCGGGTCTGTCCTTTTATATACAGGGCAGGGCCACGCCCCCCGTGGCAAGTAGGCAATGACATCACAGGTGGGCGGACTGAAACAGAATCCTAACAATAGATATTTTATAAAGGTCATCTTTATGAGATTGCTTTCCTCTTCAGACGTTAAAAAAAGAAAAGTTAACTTCTCAAGTTAAAAAGAAAAACATAGTTCAGGTAGAGGTGAAAGAAGGTGCCTTTTCAGAGTAAAATTGGGAAGTCATGCGGGGCAGGAGGAGGGACTCCAGCGGGACCCGGGAGGCATCAGGCAGGTGGCGCAGCTGGCACTTAAGCTCCGTGTCTTGCCACGATAATTGATAGGAGCTACACCTGTTCTCTCCACAGTTTTGGGAACCTTCAGTCTTAAAGAGTTGGGAGCCTGCGTTCAACATCAGGACAATTCAATGAAAAACCTGAGCTTGAGACTTTAATGGAGAGATAGCCACACTTTACTACCTTCTGTAAGGACTGAGGGCCTGGCACAGGCACCAACCCAAAGCCATACGTTCTCTGTTGTTGGTGAGAAAGTGAGTCATGTGCTGTTTGTATCAAAACTCAGACTCTTGCTAAAGCTGAGAAGGTGCCCGTGGAGCCAACGACACTGACGGTCTCTCAGGCCTCAAGCTTCCGATGCCCTGCGCAGCCTCGGCCCACAGCGGTTACCAACGCATTCTTGTGGGACAATACACTTTGCTTTTTCAGTGTACTCTTCTTTTTCACGGGTTGATGTAGCCTTAAGGGGGAAAAAACCTAACAAACACTAACAAACTCCCTGTGACTCGGTGGAGGGTGGACGGCTTAGACGGGGCATTGATTACCAGGAAGATTCTCAATCAGGCTTGTTAAGACATCACAGCAACAGACATGTTCCAATTAGGGAGGATTAAAACCTGGGCACATAAACTGGGAATGTCTCACATGACACAGGGGTGTGGAAAGGGTTTATGGAGCTGTCAATTAATCAGACAGACTGCACTAGTCATTCCAACTCTAGGCCAAAGTTCAGTGACAGTCAGGCTGAGGTACAGGCAACACTGTGAGTGGTAGACCGCAGAGGCGGGCAGGGAATACCAGCGGCCAGTGCCCCCTCACCATGCTGATTCCCTTTCGCTGGGCTGTGGATGGCAAAAAGAAAACAGAAGCTCTGGTTTGCTCTGGGAATTAGAGTATTCAACTAAGAAATCAGACGTACCTGTCCCTTAAATTAGGACCAGAGCCACCCTGCTAAGATTCCATCCATGTGGCCTGAATGTTCGGCTGAACTGGAAAAAAGGCCTCACTGTTTAGAATTAAAAATAGATAAGTAAGTAAACAGAAAACAGAAAAGGCATCAAAAGAGACATGGAGCAAAGAAAAAATATTCATCCAGGGATAGTAAAAGAAAACAGAGCGCTCAGAAGCCTACATGTTTGTGAGCTGGAAAGACATTCTAATGATTATTCAAGATCTCGTCCTCTGTGAAAAGTGACCAGGGAGGTTGCACAGAGCTGGTATGAACAGCATTAGGAAAGTGGCACAGAGGGGGTGTGACCAGCAGGCAAGTGGCACAGAACTGGTGTGACCAGCATTAGGCCAGTGACACAGAGGGGGTGTGACCAGCCAGCAAGTAGCAGAGAGTGATTATTATGGCCAGAGGACACAGAGCTGATCCAAGGGCTACACAGAAAAGGATGCTGGAAGAGGGACCCCTGTTACAGTGTCTGGAGGGAAGACTATCTGTAAGTCTACTTAAATTGGAAAAATCTCACATTGTTAGAGTAATTCCGTATCTCCTCTCTTGTTCAAAGCATTAAGCACAGGCTGGGATGTAGCCAGTCATGATAAAGTGTCTAGCATGTTCAGGACCTTGGACCTGATCCCTAAGATTACAAATAAACACACACAAGTAAATTGTGTGCTTTCCTCATTAGACTGGTGTGCCTCACAGGGGCCCATGGTCTTTGCTGAACTGGATCTGAGAAATCTTATGCTTTCTTTGCCTAGTAGCCTAGGTATATAGGTGTACAGCTCTAAAGATATACCCAATGTAGACCCACACTAAATTGATGCTCTGATGACAAAACCATTCAGAGAAGAATCTCTGATGAGCAGGGTCACAGATGCTTGGGAAAGTTTTGGTTGGTGCTGTTGACGTTAAGGCATTTCTTGGTGCGATATGCAAAGACACTAATCTACCATGAGCGCGCACAGGACACAGGGCCCATGCCAGCACCCTGATTTACAAATCACTTTACCATCAGCCGAGCCACTCTCACACATCAGCAGCCAGGCCAAGCACATTTGCTTTATTTTAAGGTGGGGTATTTATTTGGGGTAATGGATTATTAAATAGATGTGTTATCATTTATTTCTGTGCATTATTTTCCTGAGGATGATTCATATCACGTCAAACAGCCACTGCAAATGCATCCGCTCTCTTTTGAGTACTGCTCACTTTGTTATGAGTGGCTGGCTGAGCGGGAGAAACCAGCTGTAAGCAGACCTGTTTTCTCGGGGCTGTAATATTTTACAAGAGCTGCCTTATAAAGATTTTGTAAATGACTCATAAATCTCTCCTTGGGGCTCAGTTAGCGGTCTCATTCTCTGTGACCATTCTGGGTAAGAGGGTGCTTATGAGAGGGACTCGGAAAGATGGCTTCCCTCGCATTAAGTGTGTGCACACAAGGAGACTCTTTGAAATGCCAGTATAAATTAGGCTGTTTGAGGCTGTTAGGATCTAGGTGTTGTGAGGGAGGTGTCACAGCTGAGAATGTAAAGAAAAGAGCAGGCCCAATTAATCTCCAACTTTTCCAGATTGTATAGCTTGTATTCAAATAAACTCTGTGTGTGTGTGTGTGTACAAAAATTAACAGAAATAAGTGTGCAATACAACCTTGATGACAGTTATTCGGATTGTTAAAAAAAAAAGAATATTTACTGTATCATTAGTACTCTAATAATCTAGATGAAAAACACGGGTTCTTGGCTACTGTACAATACTGTCAGGTTTTTCATTTGGGGAAGGGCAAACACGGCCAAGTTCTGAAGGTCTGCATCAAGGATACTGACATAATTTTCAAAGTCACCCATAATGTTGTGGCACCTCCCTCTCCATAAAACCCCAGGGGTTGACACCAGCACTTCGCTCACTAATCTGTCCTGCGCATAACAATGTTGAGGCCAGCCTTCCTGGGGATTTGCAAGTACAGAGCAGAAGTGGGTTTTGCAAATGAGATGGGGGAGTGAGGCAATTTATTGCTGATACTGTTTCACCTGCGTTTAGTCCCACTGACATGGCAAACCCTGCGGCCAATTGTCCTTATTACAGCCGCTATGTATTTCTCCCCAGCACACTTGCACAGGGGGAAGATGTGAGCGTGGAGCGTACTTAACTGCCAAGCTGAATGGCTCTGTAATGTGGCTTCAGTGTGGCATAAATTAAGCTGTCATTTTTTTGGCAGCGAGTGCAGAGAGGCGATTTTCCTGTACTGTAACATTTGAAACAACAATTTTCTGGCTCCAGTACTGACTGACAGTTCTGTGTGATACATTCTCAATGTGTGTGCTTCAGGCTGCAGCTGGAAAGCAGCCTCTGGGGCAAGGTATTGTCTCTATTAGCAAATCCTGGCTGCAGTTGCTCTTGCACACGTTTTCCTGACTCCTGCTGCTACCACCAGGCCAGGCAAAATAGCTCTGGATATCTGTCAGCCTTAGCAAAGGTATGGTTAGCAAAAGCATGGTTCTCTATGCAAATGGCCTTTGATCATGAAAATCAGATTGTGTGCTCCAAGTGCTGTCTTAACTGTGCTGAGCCTTTCTGTGAAGTGGAAGGTTTTCCTGTGATGGGCTGAGAGTTTGGGGGTGGGAAACGCTGAGTTGCCCTACCAGGGACTTCCCAGGGACACACTGCCAGGCCTAGTACCACTCAGTTCCCCCAGGCAGAAGGCTCGCTCCACGGAAACAGAATGTTGATAAAGGTAGCGAGGGGTAAAAAAAAGAGGGTGTTTGGAAGGGGCACAGCAAACAGCTCTTTCTTTAAATGTCTTCAGTCCTTCCCTTCCACTCTCCCACCCTCGAGGGCGTCTACAAAGCAATATCGGCACCACTTGCCAACTGTCTTCAATACATAGAAAGGGCAGAAAAGGTTACTGTGAAAGCAGTCAAAAGAGTAACACTGTAATCACACCAGTCAGGAGGCAGCAGGGAGAAATAAGTTATGTTAACCCTGAACTTGCACTCAGAATGGTGCTGGAGTCTTGGTGGGAAGCTCCCCACAACTGACGCCAAAGCTGTAACCAGGTCACGCGTAGACAACTCCATGCCTACCACTGCCCCAGAGCCTGATGAGGTCACACTTCCAGGCTCTTCCAGGAAGAACGGAAGACTTCCCAAGGTTGGCAGTGTCAAGCGAGCAGCTTGTCCCCTGCCAGCAGGTTTTCTCTTGCACAGAATTCAAGTTTTGTTATGTTGGTGTCTGTGTCTGGTGCTTTAAGGAGGAAAAGATGCTGCCATAAGCATAGACGCACATAAATTACATATAGAGGCTGGTTGCTCTCAAGTTCAAGTATCTTGACTTCTGTTATGTTTCATTTAATTTTTTGAGGAGCCTCCATTTTCTTGTCCTATCAGTAAATACATGTTGACTATCAATAGTCAGTTTAAAACGTGTTGTTTTGCAGGGGGAGGAGGGCCCCCTCAGTCACAGCCATAGGGGAGGGGAGTAAGGGGAAAATGGGAGGGAGGGAGGAATGGGAGGATACAAGGGATGGGATAACAATTGAGATGTAATATGAATAAATTAATAAAATATATTTTTAAAAATGTATTGTTTATCAATATGCTCACCACTTACAAGGAAAGCCACTCCCTCCTCCTCCTCCTCCTCCTCCTCCCCCTCCCCCTCCTCCTCCTCCTTTCCAGGGTCACGTGTGTGGCAGCCACACTCCTCAGCCACTACATGCAGCCACGTTTACTATAGTCTTCAAAGTTGGCTCAAGCAATTTTCCCTACAGAAAAGGCCACCTCATCCCTTTTATTCCTTTCAATTCAAAGCTCAGACAGACAGATTCTCTGACCAGATCTGGTTGCTAAATTGGGGTTAAGGTCTTTGCTATCTCTTAAGGATCTTGTTTGCGTAGCTATTTCAGTTTTAATTGCCTCCTGTTTCTAATGCCACATTTTAGATTTTTTCCCCCCTCAGAGAGAAACTGTGCTTTTCTCTGTCCTGCCATAATGCATGGCTGGTGGGTATTTCACGCATTCTTAACTAAATGGATGGATAAGTTATGCTTATTGTCTTTATTATACACTCACGAATCATAAATCTCCAATATCAGGAGGGGGAAAAACCCTCTGCCTGATAATGGCTCATTTCACTTTGGCTGGTGTGAGTGGAAGAATTACAATATAGGTCACTCACATTATATTTCTTTTATGGTCTCCTATCACAATCAATTTGTTACTGTTGCTTCAACTTTCTGCCCTGAAGCCCATGTTCAGCCATGTTCAGCAGGCTCCTGAGCGTCTCCCTGCTGTGCGTAATATTCTCTATTCTCTGCAGCTTTTTTTTTTCTGTAATTTGCTGAGCTATGCTCATCCATATTGAATTTTCATTTGGCTTATTCTAAGCCTCATTATGAGCTTGTCAAAACCAATTTAAATTCTCAAGCTAGATTTGAGGTTCTGTGTTCTGTGTATCCCTGAGAGAATAAAGCAGGGACAACACAGGTGAGAAGAGAGACCATGAAGGGAAATGAGCAAATTGCTCTCCAGGCTCTGGCGTCAGCTCCCAGCCACACCGGTTCTGAGTAGCTAAGGATGGGAAGACAAACAGACTTTGCTCAGGTCCAGGGCTCAGCATTTGCCCGCTGTGTGGCGTTGGGTAACACACGAGATCACTTCTGGGCATGGTAGGATTTATGCTGCGTCTAGACTTGATGCGACTGCTGGCTCTGTGATGACGCACATCTGATAGCTGGGAAAGGTTAAATGAAAAGATTGTCGTTGCTCTCGACTCAAAAGATGTTCTGATTTACAGCTAATGGGAAATCAGTCTCTCTGAATTCTCCATGTTTTTTCTCTGTCTTTTCCTTCGTGTCATGATAATCTGCATAAAATGTCCTAGTGACATCATGGAAAAGTCATTAAACCAAGTCCTACGGCAAACCGGTAACCGAGTAAACAAGGGGAGGAATAACCCACTGTGTTATGTAATAACCTCACAAGGCTCACAAACTTCCTGAAAGAAGACAAACTAGGTACGAGTACCCAGATAGGTGCCAAGTGAGCACGCTCGCGGCTGCTAGCTGGGATAGGTCTGCGGGTCTAGGGCAGCATCATGTGAAAAGTTATTTCAACCAAGAATGTGAGCTTTTGGTAGAATTCTAATCAATGGAGAAGTGAAAGGTTGTTCCTGCGATGGAGAGATGATGTGTACAAAGTTCGATGTTAATTTTTGTATGCTCATAATCATTTAATTTGTATGATCAAAGTCATAAAATTTGTATGATGCGTAATCCTATAATGGCCAAAATGTAAAAACAATTTGTGTTAACTCTATACAAAATGGGTAAACCTTGAGAATGTGATGCCAAGTGAAACGAGATCATTGTAAAAGGACTGATATTGTGTGCAGACAGGAAACGAAATGGTTGTCAGAGCTGGAAATGTAAAATTGGAGGATTTGATGGATGGAGAATCTCGTTTTGAGGGGATGAAAAGGATTCTGGTGATGACAGTGGATACACCTTACACAACTAAACTGCCCACTCAAAACCATTGGCAAATTCCTTTTTGATTGTTTGGTTTTTTGTTTTTGAAAGGTTTGGTTTTAAAAAATTATTTATACAGTGCTCTGTCGGCATGTACACCTCTATGCCAGAAGAGGGCATCAGATCACATTATAGATGGTTGTGAGCACCACATGGTTGCTGGGACTTGAACTCAGGACCTCTGGAAGAGCAGACAGTGCTCTTAGCCACTGAGCCACCTCACCTGCCTTGTGTTTTGTTTTTTGAGACACTGTTTCTCTACACAATCCTGGCTGGCCTTGAACTCACTACATGCATCAGGCTGGCCTTGAACTCCCAGACATCTGCGTGCCTCTGCCTCCCAAGTGCTGGGATTAAAGATGTGCACCATCGCACCCATCTTAAATCGACAAATTTTGTTATTATGTTCTGTGTTTCTTACCACAATTTCTTTAAAAAGTTTACAAGCAGAAAGGCACAACTTATCCAAAAATAGATGGATTTGGCTAAAAACAAGTTGATGTGAAGATAATACAGGAAAACACAGTTCAAATGGGACCACAGAGAATCTTTAAGGGCAGCAAATGTGTAATGAAGGTGAGTCATTCCTGGGGCCCTTGAGCCAGAAAAGAGCATGGCTAGATCCAAGTGTTAAGAAGTATGGCCTTACCGTAGTATGTGGGCTAGCCTGGGCAGCAGGATGGTGAAGGGGATAGCCCAATGTGACCACATAGGATACTGGAGAAGACTGTCAAGTCATAGAAAGTTAAGTGGTTGCAGAAAACATGACATTGATTGACAAACGTGTGGAGGAAAGTTGGACCGGATGTGGATTAAGTTGTCGCTTGGGCTGCTTAAAGGCTGGCAGTCTCGAGCACAGGGCCAAGGTCAGCAGCAGGTACAGTAAAGAATGTGATGGAGCCAGTTTAAATCATGTTGACTTTGAGAAGATGGGAGACCATACAAAAGGAAACAGCCAACATTCTGTGGCAAGCACCAAAGAGAAATCTGATACTTTAGAGAAAATGGGCTCCAAGCCAAAAAAGGAGAGGGGAGGGGACAGAAACATTGAATGGTCCTGCTCCCCACTAGGTCAGGCGCCTGTGGGACAAAAAAAATCCTGACACAGGCGTTCTTCGTATCCTTGCTCCTCACAGCTGGTCTGTAGACCCGCAACACATCAGCATCCCCTGAGTAGCCAGGCGGCCAGACCCTGTCCCAAATCTAGATCTAAGTCTTTCCCTGGCCCTTCTGTGCCAACCCTGCTGCTGTGCTGGGGTTCTCTCAGCACACCGAGAACTTACTCTGCAGAAATGACCCGGGGTTGCGTATTTGTCACCAAATATCCCATTTTTTTTTCTTATCTATTGGAAAAGTTGAGTCGTTTCCTTTAAATAAACATGACCTCTACTGATTTTTTACAGCCCTCCAGCTCTGAAATTGATCTGAAGTTGTCTCTTCTGCACATGATGTAACACACAGATTACAAACCGAATCAGGCTATGCTATTTCTCATCTCTTCTGCAACTTGCGTCTCTGCCACAATCTTTTGGGTATTCTGGTGCTTTTTGGTCCCTTCTCCTATCAGTACTGCAGCTTCCTTCTTGTTGGTCCTCTGCATATTTCTACCACTCACACTGCCCCTGCCAATGAGGAACATCCCTAGGCACATCTCCTCTCTGAAGGTACTGGCTTTGTTATGACTTAGGAGCAGCTGGGGACCACTAGGAGATACACTTGAGACCACGTGGTCCTGCGGGGCAATGTTGTCCTGCCTTTCTGCTTAGCCATGGGACTCTGCCACAGAGCTGAGTCAAGAAGAAGTGAACCAAGCTGGAGGCATTTTCCTTTACAGTGTCTTCCCAGGCAAACTCAAAGGACACGGCCGTTTGATGACTTCTCACACTCCTCATGAGTTTCTGGGACGAGTTGGGAGTGTTTTATGAACTAGCTCCACACATCTATTATATCCACACCAAGAAGCACCATTGTAATTAGCACCTATCACAGTTTCCATGACACACCCTTTTAAAGGGACTAAACACACAGCCATAAAATGTATGATTCGCTGAGACTTGCCATCACTGAATGAATACAGGCCTCAGTCACTGCTTTTCATAAAAAAAAAATCATAAAATTATATTGTGTTTCCTGAATACTGGTTTATCCATCATATTTTACACTTGGAGGATCAAACATATTACTTCCCTACTTCAGATTGTCCATCTATTGTTTTAATAAAAACTAAACATACATGTATGATAAACTTGAGGATACAGAAATTTTATACCACATGATTAGCTTGCAAACCCAGTGCTATATTTTCATCTAGGAGTAGTGGCACATGCCTTTAATCCCAGCACCCTAGAGGCAGAGGCAGGCAGATCTCTGTGAGTTAGCTGCCAGCCTGGTCTGCATAGTGAGTTCCAGGACAGCCAGAGCTACATAACAAGACCTTGCCTCAAAAAAAAAAAAAAAAAAAAAAAAAAAAAAAATATATATATATATATATATATATATATATATATATATATATTTAAATTAAAACCTAATGGTATGGTTGTATATTTCAATTATTAGTAATAATTGAAGTAATGTCATAAATTACATGCTCATATAGTTATGCATAAACAGCCTAAAGCATAACATAATACATTTTGAAGAGATTGTGTTCACCATCATACTATGTGATGGTATTGGTGGTTTCTTCTCAGCTTTTCTTGGGGTACATGGAAGAATGGGGAGAGGGAGGGAGAATGTGAATGAAGTGAATGTGAATGCCACTTTTGTAGTCTATTTCTCGATTGGAAGGTAATTTTTTGATTAGATAAATATTTTGTAATAAAACTTAAATGTGAGAAAAGGCCACCGAGAACACCACCCTTAAAGAAAAACATTACTGAAACTAAATCGCTGTGGTTAGATGGACTATGACCTCTGGTGATACTCGTATCTTAGTTCGTACAACCTGTTACTGATCCGGCTGCGAGGTTTCTCAGATGGGGACCCTGAGATGGGGAGGTGACCTTGGATCACCTGAGGGGCCAGGTAACCTCACTGTCCTCAGAGGAGCCGAGCCGAGCGGAGGAGTGGAGGCTGCTGGCTGCCTTGCATATCCTGCAGTGAGGCTGTTCAAGCTGACAAAGGTTCGGCCTTTTCGGCCAACTCTAATGTGTCTTTAACTCTCCTATGCCACCTTAAATGTGTTTATTAACCCTCATATACATTAAGTAGTTTGCTTCCGGCAGTGAGCATATGTCTAAGCACAGAGATTTCCCCCTAAACCTTCCTAATAGGCAAGTCCAAGAAAGTCCAGTCTTCATAGCTCTCTTTTTTTAGGCAAGAGAAAAGTCCCAATCCTCTGCTTGCCAAATAAGAAGAGAGGGAGAAATGGTAACAGTCCCTGACAAAACAGGAGTGCCTTGGCCGTGTGAAAACAGCATGGCGGAACAGAAGCTTTCTATTAAAAAGATTTTATTTATTTTATGTATATAAGTGCTCTAACTGCATGTACACCTGCAGGCCGGAAGAGGGCAATGGTTGTGCGCCACCACGTGGTTGCTGGGAATTGAACTCAGGACCCCTGGAAGAGCAGACAATGCTCCTAACCGCTGAGCAATCTCGCCAACCCAACAGTAGCTTTCTTTATCAAGTCGTGCTAAGAGTAAGAAAGAGTTTAGATTGTGAACAGAACACAAAACTGAGGAGTAGTCCAGATCGTCTTTAGATGCATGCTTGCCGCCCTTGCGTACTGTACAGGCAGTAACTCAGGCAAGTGGGCTGGAGTTAGTGGGGTTAATGGTCCTTCACTCTAGCTGAGCTGGGACGCCTTTCGGCTCCTCTTCAGGTACCGGAGCCTCTACAGGGATGCGCTACTTCTCCTGGACTGTCAGCCCCATATCCTGCATCCTGGGTCACATGCGTTGATAAAGATCCAGGTAACAGATAGTGTGCAGGAGGGAAACAAACAAACAGAAAGCCCCAAGCCAGAGCACCGTCGGCACCACGCTGCCCTGAGCAGGAAGCCCCGTGTGCTCAATAAGGAAATCTACCACTTTCATGGCTTTGCTGTATGTTTTTCAATCCTATAAGTGACCAAATAGACTCAACGGTTTTCAGAGCGTAATGGGGGCCATTAGATTATTTTTACCTGGCTTTATACTGAACGGATTCCTGGGTAGCTGAACAAGAGCTGAAAATTGACCTGAATGCATTCCGGGGACCCTGAGCTCAAAACAAAAAACCTTGGCACCATTTGGACATTACGTGTGGCTCTTACCACTTCGGGCGCCGGAACATTATTTGGGCGGGTGTCTAATCTCCACGCCAGGGCTGTAAGCCTCTAGACTCTAAGGCTGACCAGGTAGCTTTCGCTGTATGGTATGCATTTACTGCAAGAGAGACAGAAACTGGGCAGGGGGGCGGGGGGGGAGGCGGGAAGTACGCCAGTCCTTTCCACATGCCTCATACATTTCCACAGAAAATACGAGGTTAAGACAGGAAATGTATTCCCTGCTTGGCTGCCTGCGTGGAGGTGCTTGCGCTCTTAGATTTTTCTGTCTCTGCCTTGTATTGTAAGTGGCCAGGCGTTCAGCACGTGGCATAGAAGAGGGACTAAGTGAGGGAGAAGCCTGGGCACTGAGTCTGCAGTTTCACTGGCCATCCTGACCGAGGTATTGCAGCTATTTTCCTCAGCTACAGGTTTCACAAAGGGTTGCCCTTGATGCTTGGTGCTGGACCACTGTGGTACTTTGCCCTTCCGGTATAGCCGTGCACACACGTAGCCTCTCCCTTGAGTAATTATTATTTAATGTCCTCATTTTCAGTGTGGTGTCTCTTACTTGGTAGCTGGAATGCACTCGTTTTTACTGGGCGACGGTCTCTACCCAGAAATCTCCTGGGCCGCCCTGCTTGGCCTTGGGAACCAGAGTTTCCCGGCATTTGATCTCTTTGAGGGGGCTGTCTACCCAGGCTTCTTCTACTTTCTCCTCCTTCCTGGATATAATTGCAAACTCTTGAGCTGAGAAAGCATCTGCTAGTTGGGGAAAGTTTGTTCCTGTTTGTCTGGATAATCTAGTTGGCCCCTGAGTTTGTTAAGAAGATCAGAAACTGAGACCAGGCTAAAGGGGTGTGTGGGTCTTGCATCCCGCTCCTGTGGGTACATCTGTGTCCCTCAGTGGATTTGGTCCCAGAGGCGGGGCGGCCTCTGTTCTTGCTTGCTCTCATTCCTTACTGAGGCGCCCTGGATGTTAACAGGAACCAAGCCAGGTATACGTTAATGGTGATGGCCTGATATATTGAAGCCTCGGTTTCTCCCTCTGTTTTTAAATGGCCGTCCTCAATTTAGCAATCTTTCCCTTAGGAACATGTTTTGTTTTGTTTTGTTGTTTTGTTTTGTTTTGTTTTGTTTTGTTTCTATATGCAGTTCCGTTTGCATCTGTCAGCCTTCCAGAGGATCATGATACTCTTGACTGTGATGGTTTGGATGAGAGATGCCCCCATAGCTCCAATATTTGAACACTCCCGGTCCCCAGTTGGCGGTGCTGCTGGGGGAACCTTAGGAAGCATGGCCTTGCTGCTGGAAATGTGTCTCTGTCGGTAAGCGTGGTGTGATTAAAAGCCTTGCGTCGTTTCCAGTTCAGTCTCTCCGCTTAACGGTTCACCAGTTATGATATGAGGTCTCTGCTACCATGTGTACTGCTGTTACAGTCTCTAAACTTCCAGAACTGTAAACCCAAATAATTTTTTCTTTTTAAGTTACCTTGTTCACGGTACTTTACCACAGCAACAGAAAAGTAACAGACACAACGGCCATGTCACCTTTTTATGAAGAGCACAGTCTCTGTTTCAATTAAACCACCTGGGAGTAGGCCTGCTTCACATCTTTGCCTCTGAGGGTTGTGAGGGAGGGCTTCCTTGAACTACAGTGGCTTCTGAATACGATGGCTTACTTCTGAGGTCCCTTCAGATGGTCGATAGCTCTCTTTAAAGGTAGTGACTGTCTCGTGTAAGAAGAGCACTCAGAGCACAACCACAGATAGAACAGGCAGGACCCACTCACAGGTGGGATGATCTGCGTATCTTGTGATGAAGCCCTTGCTGAAACAGGGTTGGTTTTTTTTTTTTATCTGCTTGTGGGAGACTCAGTTTCTGACTCCTGCTAAGGCTTAGGGCCACATCTACAAGACTTCTCACACCACTGGATATTAGCCTCCTCCTCCTCTTCTTCCTCTTCTATCTTCTAGGGCACCTGCATTGCTTATTCTTCCTGTTCCTGTGATAAAACATCTTGACCAAAATAATGCAAGGGAGGAAAGATTTATTTTGCCTAGCAGCTTGACACTGTAGCCCATAATGGTGGGAGAGTCATTGCCTCAAGAGGCTGAGGCAGCTGGTCATGTTGCAAGATGCGGAGAGCGATGAACAAATACTGCATCAGCTCACTTTCTCTTTGTATACAGTCCGGGACCTTAGCCCAGGGAATGGTGCCGCCCGCAGTGGGCGAGTCTTCCTACCTCATTTAACCTAATGATGATTCCTTCTAGGCGTGCCCAGGGGCTAAATAATTTCTCACAGGTGTGTCTGGAGGCGTGTCTCCTAGGTCATCCCAGATCCTGTCAAGTCGACAAGGCTATCCTCCAATCACCTTCTTTTGCCTTGTCAAAAGTCTGACATAGTAACTTACCCTTTGGCCATCCAGAGCCACCATGTTTTCCATCCTTTGTTTGCTGAAGGATCTTTTCTCGCTGCTTTGTTCCAGAGTGGCCGCTTGGCACAGGGACAGAAGAAACTGGCAGTACGGACAGAAATTCTGCTATGTATGCCAACAGCCACCTCATCTTTTTCTTTTGGAAATTCTCCAGTTCCTTCCCTCGGGCCCTTCCCTTTCCCTTGTGTCTTCCTTGGGGCGAAGACAAACTGACAATCTCTGAAGCCGGACATTATGCTTTCTTCTCTCCTGAACATTCTGACAGGAAGCGGTTTTAACAAACGGGTCGATTGCTTTAAGCCCTGGGGCAGGAGCACAGTATCCAGAACTCAGATAACCCCAGAGGAACCAGCAACACTTAGCTTAACCCACCCCTGGGCCTCATGGTGGGAGGTTCCCATGTACTCTCCTGTCATGGAATCACAGACTTAACTAGATCTTTAGCCCACATCTGTGTTATTTTAAAACCTCCATCCAGCCCACCCTCGGAGTTGCCTCCTCCCCTGTGCAAGTTTTTTGGATATCCTAAATGGCATCTTGTATGTATTCATGACTTCACTGCCATCTCTCCTTCCTCCCTCTCTGAGCCATGGTTACGAGGGCCCTAGCTCACTGTGGCCACCGGGACTGCTATAAGAAGCTTACCCAGGATGCCTCTGTGCTTAGAAAGGTGGCTGCCATCAAAGCCTCTGCCGTGTTAACGCTTTAATCCCAAGCTGATAAGCACTGGACAGAGCTTTATCTCAGTGACACCAGTAGGAGCCCCCTCCTTTCCTTTCTCTGCTAAGAAGACCTCAGCAGAGAGGTTCCGTACCTGCAGGGGAAGGAGCAAGATCAGGCCCTCTTCTCACACTCACCTACGGGCTGTGACAGTGACCACTCCAGGCAGGTATGGCAGCACTTGCATGTGATCCTAGCATTCAGGTGGCAGAGGCAGGAAGACCAAAAGTTTAATGATCATTCTCAGTTACCAAGTGAGTTTGAGGCCAGCGTGGGTATATATAAGACCTTGCCTGGCCGGGCGTGGTGGCGCACGCCTATAATCCCAGCACTCGGGAGGCAGAGGCAGGTGGATCGCTGTGAGTTCGAGGCCAGCCTGGTCTACAAAGCGGGTCCAGGACAGCCAAGGCTACACAGAGAAACCCTGTCTCGAAAAACAAAACAGCAACAAAAAATAAAATAAAATAAAATAAAATAAAAGACCTTGCCTTAGGGGAGAGTGGGAAAGGTTTACCACACACTGATCTGAGAGACATCTTATGTACATCCTGTAGTCACTGGTAATGTTTTTGTTTTTTTTTAATTTGTTTGTTTGAGGGTTGTTTGTTGTTAGTTTTGAGACAGAGAATCTTTCTGGCCCAGGACTCACCTAGTAGCTGAGTGAGTATTGCAAGGTTTCAGAGGAAACCACAGCCTTTGCTTCCAGAACTATGTTCCCCTGAGGGGAAAAGCAGAAGGGTAGGTACCAGACATCAGACTTGTTTCCTTCACCAGTCTTAGGTGACGGCACATGCCAGTGGGTGTGGCTTGTGAACTTTTAGGAGCCACCCACCCCTGGTACTGGAGG
This sequence comes from Acomys percivali, assembly GCA_907169655.1. NCBI lineage: Eukaryota > Metazoa > Chordata > Mammalia > Rodentia > Muridae > Acomys > Acomys percivali. Next base: position 205,560,236 of record OU015742.1, on the reverse strand, counting down.
GTAGTGTAGCCTCTTCCGTCTAGATGCACCCATTCTCAGCACTCCAGCCAAGCAGGATTATTTCATAATTATAAACAAGTCAGAACGCTTGGGGAAAGTTAGCCAAAGCCACTTGGTTTTACGTTTCTGTGCAATTTTCATCAAACTGAGAAAAAGAAAAACAGCTCAAGTATCTCTAAAGGCCTTGGCCTATCACGGTACAGAGCAGACCAACCTAAGTCAAACGGACAGTCTAAAATCTAATTTATCACCCACTTCAGACAGGGAGCACAAGAGCAAAGACATTCTCGGCTGAAGGGTTCCCTTCCCTGGTGCTTTCCATGTGACCCCCTCCTTGGCTCTACCACCATCTCCACTGCCGTTTCTAACAGCTTTTATCCTTATGCCATCTTGCATTAAATACATTAAATGCAGCCCATGTTATACAAGCTATTATTTATTGTCATATCAAAACAGTGTAGGTCACTCACCGCATGCTAAAGAGAGAACACTCGTCTGCAAATAGAGCTGTCCACTCAGCTCAGTTGACATGTCCACCGTCTTTAACTGGAGTCCCTGAAAAAGCAGTGTACACACGGATGTGGAGGTGACGAGAGGCACCCATTGGCTGCTGTCTGGCCTGGCTACTGTAACTGAGCACCGTTTGACCAATGGTGAGTTTCCTGAGCATCTTTTGCTCCGTTTGTCAATGTTAATGCAATGCCAAGTGATAAAGATGCCCTTTGGCATTCGGCAACTCTTAGCCTTTAATAATAGACACTTTCTGCATCTCAAATTGCTGCTCTACATGAACAGGTTTTAGTCCACGCCTGAAGCAGACGTGGACCTTCTCATTACAGGGCAGCAGTAGTGAGAAAGCGATTTCACTAAGCCAGAGGGCCGGCAATCACCCGTATTCTCTGCTATGAGTAAATAACCTCAATTGATTTAATCATAAAAGAATAACAGGAAAATGACATTGATTTCCAAATCCTTGATGTGAGCATCAGACCCTATTGACCAGGCTGTGTACGAGGAGGTTGTTGCCAGTTGCACAGACTCAAGGCATGTCGATATTGGTCATTACCCCAACAACAACAACAACAACAACAACAACAACAAAAAACGACAATTTGGACCTGCTTCAAAATGGATTGGAGTAATACTATGCAGGATGATTGGACAATCTAAGATGATACAAGTGATAATATGTTGCAATGCTCATTAGGCTAAAAAGAGCAAAAAATCTATAAATTCTGGCCGACAGTTTTCTTGTTCACTGTAATAAGTCATTCGCCCTCTCTGGCAGCAGCAAGGGCACAGTAGACCTCTGCTTCTAGTGTAGTAACCGAACTTAGCTGTGGAAAGCTGATCCCTCGTCCCTGGCTCATGGAGCTGTTGCTGCCAGGGAGACCCACATGCATGATGCTCTCTTCAGAAACTGAAAAACTGCAGGCTTCTGTCTTAAGTCTCATTTAAAGGATCATTCCTTTCCCTGACATTGGCTTCTCAGCTGGAGTTTAAAAGCACAGTCAAAAAATCTCTTTAAGAGGGTATTTAACATAAAAATGCAAAAAAAGCCACAAAAAAAAAACCCTCTTATTTTAATGCAATAAAAAATGACGTGAAGAAACACGTAGTCTAACCATATTTAGGGACCTAGGGATATGTGCACAGAGGTAATACCAGTGAGAGGGTGGGCAGGGCCTCGGCTACAGGACAGTGCAGAAGATTCTGGATTAGCCCGATGGATCTCAACCTCCTCCTCTGAATGGCTGTGGATTCTAAGCCACGCCTCTGATCCTTTCATTTTTCACTCTTTACCCACAAAATGAAATAACCTGTAATCTCAGAGGTCTCTGCTGGCCTTGGACTGACAGCTAGGGAAGAAGGTAATAGGAAAATACTGTTAAACAGATCCAGGGCTCTGAAAAATGGATGGAGGCATACCTCAAATGGGTTAGATTATAATTTGATTTCATGTGTATTTTGCCAGAACTGGGAGAAGAAAAAAATCTGACGCTAAATCAAATGCTTTGAAAGTGTTAAATGTCATCATACATACCTGCTTCTTAACTCCTGATCAACTCAGAACTAACAGTTTCCCTTTACTAAGGTTTACCGAGGCAAGCTTTGATCCCTACCCAGCTCCTAACAAGGTTTAACTGTATAGACTATCCCTGAGCCCCCATGAGCACTCACTGCAGCTCCATGGACCTAACTAGGCTGGGATCACATGTGTGGGTGTCTAGCTCAGTCCAGGTCTATTGGGACACGGAAGGCTTGGTGGCACACGCCTTTAATCCCAGCACTGAGGCAGCAGAGGTGAGAGGATCTCTGTGAGTTTAAGGCCAGCCTGGTCTACATCGGGAGCTCTGAACAGTCAGGACTACAGAGAGAGAGCCTGTCTCGAAAGACGAACACAAACAGACGTGTATTTGCCCTCGTGTTTTGTCATTAGAGGAATAAAACTAACACAAAGTAACTACTGAGTTACTATGTCATAAAAATATAAAAATTAACTCCAGAGTTTAGCTTAAAAACTGTACTGTGACTTTAGGAAAGGCTAAATCAGTAAGGACTGTGAAGGAGAGATAAACATGTTTTTCATTTAGATCGCAAGTCGGGGATGAGGAAAAGACTGGTAAGAGAGCAGGTGATGTTTATCCCCTTAGAAGTCGAACCACCATGTGGAGGAGATTGGTTATTAACCAACTGAAAGACATCCTTGAACAAATTCTGAGAGGAGGCATAAAAATGAGCCAAAAACAAGAGGCAGGGCCTTTGGAGATTTGGGATAGTTTTGGCTGTTCATCGCTTCACTTTGAGACGCTCCTAGAGAGAACTGCTCTAGGGAAGGCTTCAGGCTCCGGGCTCCGGGCTCCCGCTGAGGTTCCAGGTTCTGGTTGCTCCAGGTTCCAGCAGAAGAAATCCTGCTGATTACGCCAGGAGAATTGTTCCTCGGAACTGATCTTACGGTTTCGTTATTGTGTTCTTTAATCTTCATTTCCTGTTGTTTAGGTTAATCAGGTTATAAGTGAGGTGCTCTCGGTTAATAAGTTCATAATAAAATATATTTGTTAAGAAAATTGAGCCTACAGGACTGGGTGATACAGAAGGGGTTATGATGAGTTAGCGAAATAGCTCAGTGATTAAGAGCAAACACTGCTCCTGCAGGAGACCCAAGAGTCTCTAACAGCCATATTGGGGCTTACAACTGCCTGTAACTCGAACTCCAGGGAAATCTGATACTCTGGGCTCTGTGGGCACTTGCACCCATACACACCCACACACAGACATAATTTTAAAAATAAAACAAATCTTTTGTTGTTGTTGTTGTTATTTTTAATTAAGATGATCCTGAAAAAGAAGAAGAAGGAGGAGGAGGAAGAGGAGGAGGAGAAGAAGATGATGATCCTGGAGTTCACAGCAAGAACATGAACTGTGCTCTGTAGACAGAGCTGACTGGCTAGGAGGAGATTAAACAAGATGTCTAAGCAGAGCATGAGCCCTAGGCCTGGGATGCTGAAAGGGGCCCTGCGTCCTTGTCATAGAGACCCATGGGGACAGTTTGTGGGGAACACACTTGGACTAGGTGAGATCAGATACCAAGGCACAGAAAACATGATAAATGTCATGTGACACCAAAAAGGAAGCATTATGGATCAAGGTTCCTCAAAGCATGAGCTGCTTGTGACAGATGCCACGGGATAGGGTGTGGCTGGGTGTGGAGCTCCAGGGGAGAACGCCTGTCTGGATTGCTCAAAGCCCTGCGCTGTAACAAGACATGTAAGTGCTGTTGTGACAAGGGCTGCAAGTTGACTGTGGTGACTCCATTTTGGTACCTCAGAAGAAGTTTGTCTTGCTGAGAAAAGTGCCAGTAATTGCAAGGGGGAGCTTCAGAAAAAGCAATTCCTGGAAGAACAACTCAAGGATTTGGGCTCTTAGCAACCATCAGGCTGACCTTACTCCCTGCTAATCAAACACTTTGCCTTTTGTGACTATCTGCTTAGCTTCCAGCTCCAGGAAGGGAGCCTTGGAGACTTTTCAGCCAGGATATGGTTTTCTTGCTTAAGTACGGACTCTGAAAAAGGCTCTGGACTGCGCTCCAGTCCGGGATATCCAGGAGTCGTCACCAGGCAGCCGGAATAAAGACTGAGTTGGCTCATAAACTGTGTCTGAGTGGTCTTCTCTGGCGGGAGCCCCCCAGCAACAGCATAGAAACAGGTTTGGGGGGGAGCTCTGTCTGTGGATGTCACATTAAGGGTCACTGAGTCATTTTATTAAGATGGTATTTACCTTTTGACGCTTTTGATTGTGCTAATGAAAAGTCGACATCCCACCGTCACTTTGTTAATCACTTTGGTACAAAAAGCAGAAAAACGTGGAGAAGAAAACTGTTGGCAGATGAAGTAACCAACCTATGAGTCAGGAATGCTGTGCCTTCCTTGTATTCACTGATTCATCTAGCTGCCCTCAGTACTAGTTGTTAACTTCTTTTTGTTGTTGTTGGGTCTTTTTGTTGTTTGTTTTTTCTGAGACAGGGTCTCTCTGTGTAGCCTTGGCTGTCCTGAACTTGCTTTGTGGGCCAGGCTGGCCTCGAACTCACAGCGATCCGCCTGCCTCTGCCTCCCGAGTGCTGGGATTAAAGGCGTGCGCTACCACCGCCCGGCTGTTCACTTCTTATGGCTGGAATAGGATGATACTTTGAAGCCTCATTTTCTTTTAAGGAGCAGACTAATCCACAAGGTAACAAGCAAGCTATATGTGCAACACACAAATCTAACAAAAATGTTGAAGGCTGGAAGTTAGTACAGAAGGAAGCCTCTGTGGCAGGAAGTCTGGCTTTGAATGCCACTCCTGTAGCATATTAGCATTGCCTTGAGTAGACATTTACTCCCAGTAAGCCTCAGTTTCCTCATCTGAGAAATAGGACTTTGCATGGAATGGTCCCAGGGGGTGGGGAGAGGGGGGCCTACCTCGATGCTCATAGTTGTGTGATAAACGCCCATTAAACGGACAGTGACCGGAGGGCACTAACACTGAAGAGAACTTAATCCCACAGCAGAAAGCTGAGAGCAGAAATAGAAAGCCTGGGGCCACGGAAGACCAGTGAAGTGGCTGCTTCCGTGGTCCAGCGTGGGCTGATGGGGCCCTTAGCTAGGATAGTGGCTGTGAGAGAGTTCTCAGCTTTATTCAACAATATTTGGTAAAAAGGATTACAAAATGAGTTTGGGGATTCTAAACCTGGTAAAACGAAATTGGAAGCTTTTGACAAAGTCTTTTTGGAAAGAAGAGTTTGCTCAGTCTTGAAAATCTTGAGTTTAGACTGATTGCAAGATGCTGATATTGAAGGCTCTTGGAATAGAATCAACAAAGAACTTCTGCCTAGATTAAAGAAATGACTCAGCTGGGTGGTGGTGGCACACGCCTTTAATCCCAGCACTTGGGAGGCAGAGGCAGGTGGATCTCCGTGAGTTCAAGGCCAGCCTAGACTAAGAGTTCCAGAGTTCCAGGACAGCCAAGACTACACAGAGAAACCCTGTCTCAACCCCCCCCCCCAAAAAAAAAGAGAGAGAGAGAAAAAGAAAAAAAACAGAAAAAGAAATGACTCAGAAATACAGACAAGGGTTTCTGCAGCAAAAGAGTTAAAAAAAATCACATAAAAGAAAGTAAAAAAAAAAAAAAAGCAGGATGACAGAAAATTGAACTCTAAAATCTGTTGTGAAGCATCAGAAAAAGCAGGGAAGTTCAAGAAAAGAAACAAAACAGAATATACAGAGGAAGAGAAGCGGAGGCCTGGGGCTGAGAAAAGCAAGTGGAGTCGGTGTTTAAGAGCATCCCTGACTGCGACTGCCTGTTGATCTCCGCTTGGGACCAAAGGCATAAAGGGGACAACCCATAAACGGCCTTTTGTTATGAGAGCAACGGGTTTAGAAGGGAAGTGGAGCGGTGGCCATAGATGTAAACGTGGAGATGTTAAATATATATACAGCAGTGTGGGGAGCTGAGGGGTAGAGCACCGGCTATGTGCGTGAGGCCCGAGCTTCATCACCAGTGCTGCCAAAAGGAAGAGGAGACTATTTACTTGGTTGTGTATTTATTCTTTGATAGTTTCATTTGTGCATATAGCTGATTTTAGTCCTATTCACCTTTACTCTGTGTTTCATGCCTGTCTCACTTCTGTTGAAGCTCTTCTTCCTCCCAAGAAGCTTGGGAAACTTACTAGTGGCTACACAACTGAAGACAATCACACACACACACACACACACACACACACAGCAATATGAACTGCCAATAGTCCCACAGGGAAGGGTTGGGCCTCATGATCATCTTCCCTCAGGAGGATTAATTGATAGAGGAGAATAGCAGTCTTGGAGAACGAGAAAGATAAAATATTCTAGAAAATGAAATGAGATAGATTGTGGGCTCTACACTGTAGAGTAAAATTACAAACATAGTCCACGCTTTTGTCACCAAAGTGCCCAGTAATTAACTTCAAAGAAACAGTCCTCAGGTCTGTCTTTTTCCTAGCATGTGTCGATCAGCTTTTGTTGCATAAAGCACTTAAAAAAGAGTTTCTGTTTTGTTTTGTTGGCTCTTTTCTGTCACTGTAACAAAATGTCCAGTATATTTAATGTATAAGAGAAAAGGGTTACTTGTGTTTACAGTTTGGATGTTCCAGTCAGGGCCTGGTAGGCTTCTTTGCTTTGGGAAGGCCTCACATTACTGTAATAGTGTATGGTTGGGCAAAACTGACCAGTTCGTAGCCAATAAACAAAAGAGAGCGAGGAGGAAGGCCTCTGCTCTTAATCCCCTTGAAGGCCGATCTCCAGCGACCCTTCAATGTACTCACCTCGTAAATGTTCTCCTACTTCCCCGCTGTACCACCCTGGGTCACAGGCCATTTACACATGGTCATGGGAGGACACTCAGGATCCAACTGTAGCAATCCCAAGTTTTCTGAGATAGACTTTTGTTGTAGATTCGCTCCTCTAGGACCTTCCAGTCTCAGTGGCCACTGACATTAGGATGGACATGCCCTTTTCCTCAGTCAAACTGGAATATGCCAGCTTCTTCATGCTAGCACTTAACACTGCCCAGCCATGGATCCATAACCACTCCTGGCAGAGTCAGCGAATGCTATTTGCTGACCTCAGACATGCCCAGTGGTTATGGTGATTGCCTTGTATAGTGTGTGGGGGCTTCTCCAACAAGCTTCAAAATATTACCAACCCAGGATCCCAGTTTACATCAGCAAACAGATCAGGCTGCTGTGGGTCAGGAGTTTCCATCCCAGATGGAAAGTTCTAAGAGAGCCAGATTCCAGATTGCCATCCTATGTAGCTCAAGGGAGCTCCTTAAATGGACACACTGTGTCATCCGTTTACCAGAACAAGAAATCTCAGCAGATGATGTGCCCAGATGCTCTGGCATCTATAGGAGAGCTTTATATTAGACACGTTATTTATTCCATATCCCCAACAAAGAGGAATGAAGTAGTTTCCTTTTTACCAATTACAGTGTCTTTCTGAATATTCAGTTTTCAGTGTCAGGCAGCATGTCACATTAAAAATAGACCTGTAGCATTATAAAATCTTGAATCTTTTGTTCTTAGTGTTCAACCTTGGGTGGGCTATTTACCTCTGTCCTTTTCTGGAAAGCAGGAAACCACTTGGGTTAGAAAGTTGCTTGGTTGGCTGGTTGGGCAAGAGCAAGCTAGCAGAGCCATGTAAGTGTGTGGATCAGTGAGGATACATTTCAGTGCTTATGTTAAGTGCCAGTGTTAGCTACCTATGACCTAAAGGGCAGGTGGACATAAGACACATGGAAGCTAAAATTGGATCACAAATTAAAGTAGATTTTTCTCCCATGATTGGTTTTAATGTTGTTCTGGAGTCCACATCGTGGGCTTTGCCTACTTTTGCTCATGTGGGAAGTCTAACATTTACTCATCTCTTCCTCCAGTCTTCTCCTGAAGTATTATGGAAACAATTTTAAGCTAAGTAGAATATTTGATCAATTTTGAGCATTAATGCAACTATAAAAACCAAAATTCTTGGTAGACGCTAATCTTTAGGCTGTAAGCGCAAAAACTACAGGGAGTTGTTCAAAGCCTACGCTTTCTCAAATATTTCATCACTGAATCAACTGTTGACTCATTGTTGTAGACACTGTTACAGTCTAGGCATGGATTTTCTCCTCTAGAACTCCTATTGAAATGTGGCTTCCTGCGTACTAAGCTGAGAAGTGGTAGGACCTTTAGAAGATGACTATATTGCGTGTGTAGCACGCCCATGGATGAACGTCGCTTGCCTGGGACTGGGGTAGTTCCCCAAGAGATGGCTGTTAGTCCAGTGAAATGGATCATGGTAAGGGTTCCTGTGACAAAGGCTTCCTGTCACCAAGCCTGACAACCTGAGTTCAGTCCCTGGAACCCACATGGTGAAAGGCGTGAACCATGTCCCTCAAATTGCCCTATGTGTGCCATGGCATACATTCTCCCGACTCTCATAATTACATAATAAATAAATGTAAAACTTTTAAGCCAGGCAGTGGTGTCACATGCCTTTAACCCCAGCACTCGAGACAGAGGCAGAGGCAGGGTGGATTTCTGAGTTTGAGGCCAGCCTGACCTACATGGCAAGTTCCTAAATGGCCAAGACTATACAGAGAAAGCCAAACATCTTTAAAACCTTATTTAATACATGAGAAATCACAAACATGTAAGTAGTATCATTTGGGGCAGTGGATACAAGAATTGCAATACCAGCACTCAGTTATCCTCAGCTGCACAGTGAGTTCAAGGCCAGCCTGTGATACATGAGACACTGTCTCAAAAAAAAAAAAAAAAATTAAAAGCCTTATAAGGAAGATTCACAAGGAACTGTAGCCCACAAAGAATATCCCAGCCCTAGAAGCACTGTGATCCTGAGGAGGGAAGGCCGTGTGACAGTGACTGATGTCCTGTGTCTCCTGCACAGCATCACATGCAGATACCTACCTGCAGTTGGCTTTTGAGCTCGCTCTTCTTAGGCACGCATAGCAGTTTTAGTGTATTGCTGAGTATGTTAGCATCAGACTAGATGCTGAAGATGGGGCATGGCTGGTTCATGCCACGTCCTTCCAGTCTTGGAAATGCTCGTGTTTATCACCCATTCCTCTCATCAGTGTTTTCTGCTCTAGATTTTAAAACATATTTTAACTTAGTTTGTGTTCACACATATATGTTGACACATTCACATGCTGTAGAGGTATTTTTTTAAAATATTTATTTATTTAGTATGTATACAGTCTTCTGCCTGCATGTACACCTGCAAGCCGGAAGAAAGCATCAGATCACATCATAGATGGTTGTGAGCCACCATGTGGTTGCTGGGAATTGAACTCAGGACCTTTGGAAGAGCAGGTGGTGCTCTTAACCTCTGAGCCATCTCTCCAGCCCGTGTAGAGGTATTTTAATCCAGCAACATGGCTACTCTGGCTAGAATACTGACACACTCTAAGCATATACTTTTAATCTCTCTGGCCGGAATATAGATACACCATTAGTACACACCTTTAATCCCAAACTATGAAGTTTGCAGAGGAAACACCCATGTTTGAAAGTGATGTCTAATTGAGTGGCAGAAAAAGTGACAAACCAGAGAAAGATTTGTCAGAATAGGATGCGCCCAACTCTTAAGGAAGAGCAGCACAGAGGGAGGAGGCAGTTTTAGCAGGACAGTTGTACAGAGACAGGTTGCAGAGAGGGAACAAGTTCGACAAAAGCAAAGACAGAACGAGCCAGAAGATTAGAACATTTTGCCAAAGTTAGTACAAGACCAAGCGGAGCAGTTAAGTCAGAGGCTAAGAGAGAAGCCAGATGGAATCTGTCAGCTTGGAGGTGTGTTTGAGCCAGAACACCTGAGTTGAACCAGCCAGCCAGAGTTCAGAAAGAGCTAGAAATGGTGAGCTGACTCAGCAGTAAGTCTCAGAGGCTGAAAACATTCTAGGCCTAGACTAGATTGCATGGAGGCTAGAAGCTTCCAAACTAGGGCTAGGTTAGCAGGCAGAGGCAGTAAGCCTCTGAGATGACAATTATATCATTGCTAATAAAAGTTATTTTTACAAGATGCCACATCACACATGCGGAGTGGGGCAGGGGGGTGGCAACTTGAGGAAGTTGGTTCTCTCCTTCTGCCACGTGGGCTTCAGGGATGAAATTCAAACCTATTAGGATTGGCAGCAAGTCTCTTTACTGGCTGAGTCATTTTGTAACTTTGACTTTAAGCCAGTGGATTACGGTAAGCAATGTTGATCACTACTTTGTAGCTCTTGGAGGAAGAGTCTGTCTTAGCTACTGTTCTGTTATTGTGAGCAGACGCCATGATCAAAGCAGCTTATTAAGGAAAGCATTTAATTAGGAGCTTGTGCTTACAGTTCAGAGAGTTCATCCGTGACCGATATGGCCGGTAAGACAGTAGCAAGCAGGCAGGCACAACACTGGTTAAGAGCTGAGAGCTTACAACTGATCCACTGGCAGCAAGCAGAGAGGCAGAGACACAGAGCCTAGTGTAGGCTTTGAGGTTTTAAAAGCTCAAAGCCCACCCCTCCACCCCCCAGTGACAGCTCCGCCAACAAGGCCACACCTCCCAAATCTTTCCTAAACAGTGCACCAACTGGGAATATTCAAATATATGTGTCCTTGGGAGGCATTCTTATCCAAACCACTGCAGACTTATAATCCATTCTCTGAATGTCTCATTTATTTTCCTCAAGATTCACTATTTGGACAACTTTTGAAGTTCTCAACAAAAATCAAGGAAGGAATTTGCACATGCCATGAAGTTAACTGCGTAGACAAAGCAGGAGGTGGGGCCTCACTTGGTGGAGTGCATATATCAAGCCCTGGGTTCGATTTCCAGCACCACGTAAAGTAGGTACTTGGGAGGTAGAGGATGGAGGATCAGGAGTTCAAAGTCATCCTCAGTCCTGTAGGAAGTTTGAAGCCATCCAGAATTACAAGAGACACTATCTAGTGGGTGTGATGGCGCACCCCTTTAATCCCAACACTCGGGGAGGTAGAGGTAGGTGGATTGGTGTGATTTTGAGGCCAGCTTGGTCTACAAGCCAAGCCAAGGCTACATAGAGAAGCCATATCTTGAAAACAAACAAACAAAAAAGCAAAACAACCAAGAGATACTATCTAAAAACAAACAAACCAGATATAGCAAAGCCACAAACACCGATAGAGGTGGATGCTGCAGATCCCTGGCTCTCGCAAAACCGCTTCTATGGGCCTGGAATTGTGTTGGGAACTCTGCAAAGTACACACAGTCAAAACATTTGTATTCTTTCCAAATTAAAGACTTTAAGGACATCCTTTTGTTCAAGATGACTCAAAGTGGGTGAGACGGCTCCTAAAGCAAGATGGGCCATTAGCAGTCGAACTTTGGACCTCTCAATGCTGACATCTATATCTGTCATGAGGAGGCATCAACAATGCCAGGAGGTTTAAACTGATTTGCTGGCCCCTGGCGAAGTAGGACTGCAAAGTTAATAATCCACAGACTCAGGAGCATAGAAGACTGAGGAAGTTACAGTAACAGACTAAGTCAGGGAGAACATGCAGCAGCTAGGGTGGGCACAGAGGAACATGGAGACGCTGTCTTGGCCTGGTGTCTATTGCTGGGATAAAATACCATAACCAAAAGCAACTTGGGGCGAGGGTAAGGAGTTCATCTCATCTTACAGTTTATGATCCATCGTGAAGGGAAGTCAGGATAGGAGCTCACAGCAGAACTGTTGAGGCAAGAGTTGAAGCAGAGTCCATGAAGGAACACTGCTTACTTGCTTCCTTTCACATCAATCAATAATCAAGAAAATGCCACACAGGCCTGCCTACAGGCATCTGATGGAGGTCTTGTCTCAACTAAGCTTCCTCTTCCTAGATAACTCTAACTTGTGTTAAGTTAAAACAAAATGCTCCACAAAACTCATCAAGGCACTAACAATGTAAAAGTGTTGATTTTTTTTTTTTAAAAATATGGTTGTCCCGATTTTTAATCTGGACGACTTTCTAAATATGCTTTAGGTATTGTATGAAATGAATAAAACATGCCAGTGAGAAACAGGTCAAAGTGGCTGCTAGCTCACAACCTTTTACTATCTGCGCTCACTGAGATCTTGTGGCTTCAAGGATGAACCACTGGCCTCGAGCAGCTAGTGTGAGACACATCACTTAGCTCAGAACGTGGAACCACAGCTTCATTCCCCCACAAAATCCCTCACCAAAAACATTATAGATTTTCATCTATACCTTCATGAGGGGAGCAGGTCTCCTGTACCATGAGCTTCCAACCTGCTGAAGACTCAGCTCTGGAACAATAAGTTCAATGTAGCAGCTTATTTATATGTCTAAACCTTTAACAAGCTGGTGTTAATCTTATAGACAAGACTCTTGTCAGCTGGTCTGGCTTTTGTCCTTATGGTACAACTCTCTCTCTCTCTCTCTCTCTCTCTCTCTCTCTCTCTCTCTCTCTC
>OU015742.1:205519153-205547026 GCA_907169655.1 Acomys percivali | reverse complement strand
AAATATTTATTTATTTAGTATGTATACAGTCTTCTGCCTGCATGTACACCTGCAAGCCGGAAGAAAGCATCAGATCACATCATAGATGGTTGTGAGCCACCATGTGGTTGCTGGGAATTGAACTCAGGACCTTTGGAAGAGCAGGTGGTGCTCTTAACCTCTGAGCCATCTCTCCAGCCCGTGTAGAGGTATTTTAATCCAGCAACATGGCTATTCTGGCTAGAATACTGACACACTCTAAGCATATACTTTTAATCTCTCTGGCTAGAATATAGATACACCATTAGTACACACCTTTAATCCCAAACTATGAAGTTTGCAGAGGAAACACCCATGTTTGAAAGTGATGTCTAATTGAGTGGCAGAAAAAGTGACAAACCAGAGAAAGATTTGTCAGAATAGGATGCGCCCAACTCTTAAGGAAGAGCAGCACAGAGGGAGGAGGCAGTTTTAGCAGGACAGTTGTACAGAGACAGGTTGCAGAGAGGGAACAAGTTTGACAAAAGCAAAGACAGAACGAGCCAGAAGATTAGAACATTTTGCCAAAGTTAGTACAAGACCAAGCGGAGCAGTTAAGTCAGAGGCTAAGAGAGAAGCCAGACAGAATCTGTCAGTTTGGAGGTGTGTTTGAGCCAGAACACCTGAGTTGAACCAGCCAGCCAGAGTTCAGAAAGAGCTAGAAATGGTGAGCTGACTCAGCAGTAAGTCTCAGAGGCTGAAAACATTCTAGGCCTAGACTAGATTGCATGGAGGCTAGAAGCTTCCAAACTAGGGCTAGGTTAGCAGGCAGAGGCAGTAAGCCTCTGAGATGACAATTATATCATTGCTAATAAAAGTTATTTTTACAAGATGCCACATCACACATGCGGAGTGGGGCAGGGGGGTGGCAACTTGTGGAAGTTGGTTCTCTCCTTCTGCCACGTGGGCTTCAGGGGTGAAATTCAAACCTATTAGGATTGGCAGCAAGTCTCTTTACTGGCTGAGTCATTTTGTAACTTTGACTTTAAGCCAGTGGATTACGGTAAGCAATGTTGATCACTACTTTGTAGCTCTTGGAGGAAGAATCTGTCTTAGCTACTGTTCTGTTATTGTGAGCAGACGCCATGATCAAAGCAGCTTATTAAGGAAAGCATTTAATTAGGAGCTTGTGCTTACAGTTCAGAGAGTTCATCCGTGACCGATATGGCCGGTAAGACAGTAGCAAGCAGGCAGGCATAACACTGGTTAAGAGCTGAGAGCTTACAGCTGATCCACTGGCAGCAAGCAGAGAGGCAGAGACACAGAGCCTAGTGTAGGCTTTGAGGTTTTAAAAGCTCAAAGCCCACCCCTCCACCCCCTAGTGACAGCTCCTACAACAAGGCCACCCCTCCCAAATCTTTCCTAAACAGTGCACCAACTGGGAATATTCAAATATATGTGTCCTTGGGAGGCATTCTTATCCAAACCACTGCAGACTTATAATCCATTCTCTGAATGTCTCATTTATTTTCCTCAAGATTCACTATTTGGACAACTTTTGAAGTTCTCAACAAAAATCAAGGAAAGAATTTGCACATGTCATGAAGTTAACTGCGTAGACAAAGCAGGAGGTGGGGCCTCACTTGGTGGAGTGCACATATCAAGCCCTGGGTTCGATTTCCAGCACCACATAAAGTAGAAGTGGTGGCACATACCTGTGATCCAGGTACTTGGGAGGTAGAGGATGGAGGATCAGGAGTTCAAAGTCATCCTCAGTCCTGTAGGAAGTTTGAAGCCATCCAGAGTTACAAGAGACACTATCTAGTGGGTGTGATGGCGCACCCCTTTAATCCCAACACTCGGGGAGGTAGAGGTAGGTGGATTGGTGTGATTTTGAGGCCAGCTTGGTCTACAAACCAAGCCAAGGCTACATAGAGAAGCCATATCTTGAAAACAAACAAACAAAAAAGCAAAACAACCAAGAGATACTATCTAAAAACAAACAAACCAGATATAGCAAAGCCACAAACACCGATAGAGGTGGATGCTGCAGATCCCTGGCTCTCGCAAAACCCCTTCTATGGGCCTGGGATTGTGTTGGGAACTCTGCAAAGTACACACAGTCAAAACATTTGTATTCTTTCCAAATTAAAGACTTTAAGGACATCCTTTTGTTCAAGATGACTCAAAGTGGGTGAGACGGCTCCTAAAGCAAGATGGGCCATTAGCAGTCGAACTTTGGACCTCTCAATGCTGACATCTATATCTGTCATGAGGAGGCATCAACAATGCCAGGAGGTTTAAACTGATTTGCTGGCCCCTGGCGAAGCAGGACTGCAAAGTTAATAATCCACAGACTCAGGAGCATAGAAGACTGAGGAAGTTACAGTAACAGACTAAGTCAGGGAGAACATGCAGCAGCTAAGGTGGGCACAGAGGAACATGGAGACGCTGTCTTGGCCTGGTGTCTATTGCTGGGATAAAATACCATAACCAAAAGCAACTTGGGGCGAGGGTAAGGAGTTCATCTCATCTTACAGTTTATGATCCATCGTGAAGGGAAGTCAGGATAGGAGCTCACAGCAGAACTGTTGAGGCAAGAGTTGAAGCAGAGTCCGTGAAGGAACACTGCTTACTTGCTTCCTTTCACATCAATCAATAATCAAGAAAATGCCACACAGGCCTGCCTACAGGCATCTGATGGAGGTCTTGTCTCAACTAAGCTTCCTCTTCCTAGATAACTCTAACTTGTGTTAAGTTAAAACAAAATGCTCCACAAAACTCATCAAGGCACTAACAATGTAAAAGTGTTGATTTTTTTTTTTTTAAAAATATGGTTATCCCGATTTTTAATCTGGACGACTTTCTAAATATGCTTTAGGTATTGTATGAAATGAATAAAACATGCCAGTGAGAAACAGGTCAAAGTGGCTGCTAGCTCACAACCTTTTACTATCTGCGCTCACTGAGATCTTGTGACTTCAAGGATGAACCACTGGCCTCGAGCGCTAGCGTGAGACACATCACTTAGCTCAGAACGTGGAACCACAGCTTCATTCCCCCACAAAATCCCTCACCAAAAACATTATAGATTTTCATCTATACCTTCATGAGGGGAGCAGATCTCCTGTACCATGAGCTTCCAACCTGCTGAAGACTCAGCTCTGGAACAATAAGTTCAATGTAGCAGCTTATTTATATGTCTAAACCTTTAACAAGCTGGTGTTAATCTTATAGACAAGACTCTTGTCAGCTGGTCTGGCTTTTGTCCTTATGGTACAACTCTCTCTCTCTCTCTCTCTCTCTCTCTCTCTCTCTCTCTCTCTCTCTCTCTCTCTCCCCTCCTTCTCTCTTCTCTCTCTCCCCTCCTTCTCCCCCCCCCTGACTAGTACATGATATAAAATGGACAGAGGGCGAGAGACAGAGCAGACATGAAGCAGAACGTGCTAGCATATATTAGACTGATGGGATAGAGGGATCCAGGAAGATCCTGGGAAAGTTCTCACTGACTTGAGCAGCCTTTAGAATATAAGAATAATGATCTGAGGCCGTTTAAATTATATAAACTGTAGTAAGAGCCCTAGAGAGCCTTTCAAAGAGAAGGAAGAGGAGGAAGAGGAGGAGGAGGGGGAGAAGGGGGAGGAGGAGTAAGGGAGGAGGGGAAGGGGAGGAGGAAGAGGAGGAGGGGGAGGAGGAGAGGAAGAGGAAGAGGAGGGGAGGAAGAGGAGGAAGAAGAAGAGGAGGGGAAGAAGGGAAGAGGAGGAGGGGAGGTGAGGGGGAGGAGGAGGAAGAGGAGGAGCAAGAGGAAGAGGATGGGAGGAGGGGGAAAGGAGGAGGGGAGGAGGGGGAGGGAAGGAGGAGGGGAGGAGGAGCAGGGAGAGGTGGAGGAGGAAGAGGAGGGGGAGGAGGAGGAGGAAGAGGAGGAGGAGAAGGAGTGCCTGGGAAAATGGAATGAGTTTGGGCATATTTAAATGCAATAGTGTTCTATTATGTGTAATAAGAGTCCCTAGAGCATCTGAGGAGACTGGAAAGAGGAACGTTCAAGGAAGGCAGACGAACACTCCTTACAGCAATTTTTATACAGGAGTAAAATTGCAGTTAGAATTTTATTATCTGCATATGCCTGAAGACTGTTGGGAGTCATAAACTCACACCAAGTGACACCAGAGACAAGTGCGTGTGTTGGCTGGCTTTCCACCTTGTCTCCATTTGTGTGTTAAATAGCTGATATGATGGGCGTTTCCTCCCGTCCCCCCCGCCCCCCCAACACCTATAAGCCAAAGTCATTGTCCCATCAGAAGATAATGACTTTAGCATTCTGGAGTTCTGGCTGCAGTAAAGACACAGCTTCAAAATCCATAGTCAGACTCGATGCAGAGGGCAGAGAAAAGGGAAATTGGGTGGAGGACAAAGGAAGAGAGGAAATCCTCCAGCTGGAATGTAGGCGCCCCTCCCTGGAGAGCTGCAAAAGTTTCTCCTCAGCCAGTTTCACAGTCTCCAGCCTCAAGATGGCAGACATTGTTAAGCAGCCCCTTGTCCCTCGCATTCCTGCCCAGCTCGGCCTGCAGGAAACTGAGCTGAGGTAAACCTACCTTTAGACTCTACCTGCAGTGTTTTTCTAAGCCCACTTTTGTCTGGCCCCTAATCCTACAGGTATTAATGTTAATCTGATATTTCTGAAGTGCTTAACGCTTGTCTAGGAAAGAGGCGGTGTGGAAAGCTGACTGATAGATTGGCTGGGGATCTGACAGGAACCGAAAATTTGAAAAACCAACCTACTTATCTGAAAGTGCCAAAATAACCATCGTATGTTTCCCTAAAGTAAGAGCCATATATAAAGGATCTGATAAGATGCCCCGACACTAATTTCCATATTTGTGGCACCATTTTAGCACCCCATAAACCTGTAGCAGCTTTCACAGAAATACAGCTGCGTGAGGCGTATTTTATCTCTCAACATGCAAACCCTAATGAACAGAAACACCACGTGGTTTTAAACAGTCCCTGCCTCAAGACTCGCAGCATTTCACAGATACTATAGCTCACACGTGACTTTTCCTATCTGGAGAGAGCGGCAGAAGACATAGCTCAGTTGGTACAGTGCTTGCCTAGCACGCAAGAAGCCTTCGGTTCAAACCTCAGCATGCCATTGAATTGGATATAACGGTCCGCGAGTGCCATCTCAGGACTCAGGAGTCTGAGGCAGGAGGACCACAGCTTACAGCTAGTCTAGGCTACGAAGACTTGCTCAAATCTATACCAAATGTCACCAGAGCAGCTTTTGAGTCGACCCCTACCACAGTCGGCCTCCAGGTGACACTCCCCACTCTGAAGTTCTGTTGAAGCCATCCTAAGTACCCCACGGGGACTGTGTTAAACTCCACCTAAATGTGTGCCAAGAGTGAGAGTTTTGGGTTATTTGGATAATATCCTGGGAATTAAGTGAGTGTGGTGAACCCCAGATGTCCAGCACTAAGCTATATTCTCCGTAAGAGTGAGATAAAAATAAACATGCACCTATTTTATTCTACTTAATCTAGCTTTTGAGACTTAAATAGCCTGCTGAGCCATTCCTCCAGCCCCAGTTAATACTTTTAAGACACATCGGTAGTAGTAGTAATTACCTAAATGCTGTTAAAGAAATCCACACTAAGTACTTGAAATCCATATCAATACGGGAGAGCATATTAGTTTTAAAAATATTCACAGAACTACCCAAAGTAGGGTAACCATAAAGATATAGTAACATATGAAGTCCCTTCTCATAAATGCCAGGAGTAAGGCATTCTAAACAGATGTGATGCTAAAGTGTTAGAGTCTTCTTGATTTCTTATAGATATTTTGTTTGAATTTGTCTTTAATTTTTTGCCTATTTCGGTATTTCTGCACCTTGGGCATATATGATGTTCTCAGAACTCAGAGGAGGGCATCGGTTGCCTGGGAACTAGAGTTTCAGATGGTCCTGAGCCACCATGTGGATGCTGGAGATCAAATCTTGGTCCCCTGTAAGGGCAGCAGGTGCCCTGAACCACTGAGCCATCTCTCCAACACCTCATAGTTCACTAATAATTTATAATAAACACATCTGGTACAAAGAACAGCTGAAGCCCGGCGTCGTGGCGCACGCCTTTAATCCCAGCACTCAGGAGGCAGAGGTGGGCGGATTGCTGTGAGTTCGAGGCCAGCCTGGTCTACAAAGTGAGTCCAGGGCAGCCAAGGCTAACACAGAGAGACCCTGTCACCCTGTCTCAAAAAACCAAAAAAAAAAAAAAAAAAAAGAACGGCTGAAAATTTACCTTAATGATCTATAACAGTTAAATAATTACCCAGCAGCATTTATTGAAAAGGAACCAAAAAATAAGTTAATTTAAAAAAAAGAAAAATTAAGTTAAAAAAAGAAAGAAAGAAAGAAAGAAAGAAAGAAAGAAAAGAAAAGAAACCACACTTCTGGCATTGATTTTTAGTGTCTGCCTTAGCTCCGTTAGGCCTCTCCACTGCAGATCTGTTTCAAGAATTTTTTTTGGTTTTTCGAGACAGGGTCTCTCTGTGTAGCCTTGGCTGTCCTGGACTCCCTTTGTAGACCAGGCTGGCCTCGAACTCACAGCGATCCGCCTGCCTCTGCCTCCCGAGTGCTGGGAATAAAGGCGTGCGCCACCACGTGTTTCAAGAATTCTAACTGTGCTCTTTGTATTACTTACCCAGCCAACTGGGAGGTACCTATGCTCTGTGTCTGACAAAAGCAACAACTCCAGGGAGAAAGGGTTGGTTTTAGCTCACAGTTCAAGGTTCGGCATCACAGTGCGAAAGTTGAGGCAGCTGGTCAGTCAGAAGTTGGCAATAAATACTGCTGCTGCTAGGCTCCTCTTCCAGTTCAGGACCCCAAGCAAGGAATGACTCCACCCACAATTGGAGGGTCTTCCTCTTAGATACTGCCCCAGTCTGCCTAGCAACCTGTGATGTCATTGCCTACCTGCCACTGGGTATGCCCCTGGCCAGGGGTATATAAAAGGACAAACCCACCTATCTCTCTCTCTTGCTCTCTTGCTCTCTTCTCTCTCTCTCTCTCTCTCTCTCTCTCTCTCTCTCTCTCTCTCCTTCCTTCTCTCTCCATGATCATATAATAAACCTCTCCATATCATATCTGTTGTGTGGCACATATTAATATCTCATATTGCACATTTCATATTTTATATTTCATTGGTATTTAAAACTTCCCACATCAATTACCACAATCAAGAGAATCTCCCGCAGGCACGCCCCGAGGCCTGTCTCCCAGGTGAGCCTAGAGTCTGTCAGGTTGATGGTTACATAACCATCACACTTGCCTGCCTTCTGCTTTCTAGGTGATGCTCTTCCTTTTTCCACGGAAATGCCAAAGGCACGCTGTAAAGTCTCCCTCAAATGGGTTTTGATTGCATGTGATTTACAAGACACATTAATTTAATTAAAATAACATTTTATAAGACTGATGTCCATCCGGGATATCTATTTATCCGAACATTCTCGTGTATTCTTTAGTTTTCTAATTTCACATGGTTTTCTTTTTTCACCAACCACACACACTTTTATTAGACTTAGTTTTAAGTATTTCTTTGTTTTGAGTGCATTTGCGTTCATGTGCAAGGTGGATTTAAAAAACCCATTTACGTTCTGTAAATGGCTAGTTTACCTTGCTGGTTTTTTTTTCCTAGCCATTTCTAGTGATATCCTGCTATGCTAAGACAGATACATCAACAACTTGTATGAACATATTTATTTTTATTATAAACTTTCCATAGTAATGGTGTGACTTATTTCAGGCTCAACTGTCCCATCTTTCACTCTCTTGCCATACGCCATCAGAGCCTTCTGAGTCCGCACACTGAGCTGCAACGCCGTGGTGGTGACAAGTGGGATAAGCTAGAGCCAAGGACGCAAGACTAAAGCTGTAGTCTTGGCCAGACAAGACCCCCCGGAGGAAAGCAACATTTCAGACGAGGCCTGTGGGGCGCACAATATTTTTAAGCCCGGGAAGAAGATGGAGAAGAGCATTTGGAGAACGGAACTCTTGGCACTCCAGTCCGGAGAGTGGCCCTGAGCAGTGCTTGCAAGGAGGGTAAGAGGGAGCAAGGCGTTTGCATTTTGTCTTAGAAGCCACGGGAAACAAGAAAGGCATTCATTAAGGCTTTTTCTTCATCATGTCCCTAATTTAGAAGAGAGCCTGCCCAACTAACGAGTCTAAACTCAACGCCTGCACCTAGGTTCAGCCGTCATTGTGGAAGAGGGGGCGGGATTGTGAAAAGCCGGAGGAACCGGGAGCTTTGCAGCGAGACCGTGTCTCTTGGGATGTCGGAGAAGCTACACCCACGAAGCCTCCGCAACGTTACTGCCTACACAAGACCTAAGCAAGGATGATACCAGTGGACGTACTACCAGGGAAGGCGAAAGCTGGAGGCTCCAACCGCAGACAAAGACCTACAGGCAACCGAGGAGAGCCGAGAACAAGGCAAACAGACTTCTCCAGGGAAAAGCGCACCAACGGGCTTATCCAATACCAAGGGCCAGCCCGGAAAACGTGTGCACCAAGGAGCGTCACACGGACTGAGAAGACGCGTATTTAGAAACGTATAGACAGTGAGAAAAACGAGGCCATAAATGTGTGAGTGACAAGAGAAGGTACACGGAGGGCTCGGAGTGAAGAAAGGGAAGGGGGGAAATGAAGTGATTACGTTACAATCTCAAAAAACAAAACAAAACAACAACAACAACAAAACTTCTAATCATGTTTTCTTTCTTTCTTTTTTTTTTTTTAAAGAACAATCTTTAGTATGGAAAAAATTAAGGAGAACAGACCATTTGGAGGGGAAACAAAACCCATGCGTCCTGAAGAAAGGCATTTCACAGAATGAGGTCGCTACTTTCAAGATGTCGCTGTTAGGCCAAGGAGGGGCTGGCGGAAGTGCGCACCAGGTTAGGATTCAGGGAGCGTCTGGAAGGCAAGCACAGCTGGGCTTGGACTCTGGTTTGACGTGGACTATGTGGGAAAGGGGAGGGGAAGGCTCAGCCACTTAGAAGTGTCATCTCTGAACTAGGGAACATTGGAAGGAGATCTGGGGTGACGACAGAGTCTACGTTGTCATTTTGGATGCCGCGGACATCTACGCAGACACATTCAGCAGACAATTTGTGCACGAGGACAGAAGTTAATGAGAGAGTTGAATGGGAAACAAGTCAGAGACTGTTGGGGTAATCTTTTGTGCACTGTGTGAAGGGGTCTTTATACGCCGAGTTGTTGCTTGCTAAGCCAGCAGGGAGCTGAGGCTTTGGCACTGCTATTTGTGTGGCTCAGCACCTGCCTCATATTTTGCAAACATTCCTCCTCTCTCGTCTTTTGATTGGTTTAGTAAAGATCTGACGGCCAATATCTAGGCAGGAGAGGAAAGGCGGGACTTCTGGCTTGAGAGAAGGTCTCTCTGAGAAGACTCAGATGCTGGAGATTCGACGGAGAAGGGACTGATCGAGCGAGAGGTTAACAGGCCAGGTGGTGGGACATAGGCCAGGGCCTGTCGGGTCTGCCCAGCTATAGTGCCTATGCTATAATAAAAAAATAAAAAATAATAATAAGTCTCTATGTCTCTGTGCGCCAGCGGGTCCAAGAAATGCCCGCTGTAAGTGACTGTGTTTGTTTTTCTTCACTATGACAAAACACCTGAGGCAAGCAGCTCAGAAGGAGGCCAAAGCTTTGTTTGGCTTATTCAAGATGCTTTAGTCTGTAGTCGATGGTTTTTAGACATATGGGTGAAACAATGCATTATAATCGGCAGCGCACGGCACAGTGAACCTGTTCGCCTCGTGGAAACACGGAGGCAAAGCAAGAAGGAGGGCTGAGTCCTAATATGTCCCGCAAGTCCCCAAAGCTGCCCCCACCAGCCGATAGCAGCAGCGTGGTGACCAATCCTTTTCACACAAGTTTCAGGGGACACTTCAATTCAGCTTAATTCAGACACTACCCGTACATAGAGAACAAATCAGATTCTACACATGAATACAGATGCTACAGAGGGAAAAATGTGCATTAAAGATGTCTATCTAGATCCAGAGGAAGTTGAAGTGTTGGACCCTCACGCCCAACTCTGGAAGGGGGTCGCCACGAGAGACCACGCGAGGCACAACGCACTGATGCAAAAGCCAAGGTTTATTGTTATTGCTGACGCGCCAGGGTCCCTCAGGCCTCGGGAGGTGAAGGACCCCGAGTAGCTGTTACAGGCTAGCTTTAAAGGCTAAAACCACAAAGCACGTGGGGTTTCTTATCAGGTGAGACCATATGGACATTAAGGCATCTGGCATTGGGAGTCTATTTGTGGGGGCTTGGGTGTGGGTCTCTAGAGCAGTTACTGAAAGCCGTATGGGACCTCTGATATAGGGAGCTAGCTATTCCGGGAACTAGGGCGGAGCTCTGAGGCTAGCAGTAACGAGAACTGGGAGAAGCCTCTGGGTGGGCAGGGCAAGCAAGCGTCTTACATTTTATAATTTTACAATTTCTCTATAGCTATAGTTAATACTGAGGAATTGAGAACCCGAGTGGGGCAAGTAAAGGCTACAGGGTTTAATTTGGTGATTAATCCACTGTAAAAATAAAAATAAAAAAACACTTAACTTTTTAAAATTGCGTTTCTAATGTTCCTTTCTGAAAAGAGCCATGCCATGGATTCTTAGCCTCCAACAGTATGAGATTCTCCAGCTGAGACCAGGAGGTAGACTCACCTGTGGGGCTGAGCCAGGCGCTCAGGGGCCCTTGAAAAGAGCGTGCCCTTCTCTGTTCACAAGGTCAGGTGTCTTTCCTCCTCCCAGAAGAGGGTAGGGCAGGAACTTCCTCAGGGCTACTCAGCAGGCGCGACTTGGAGGAAGCACACCTGTCACAGTGCAGGTGCCAGGCAGGCGGCTCATCTGAAGTCAACAAGACACATCACTAAGATTAGTGCCACTACCTAGTGATTCCTACTGAGGCAGTGTGTTAGCTTGTGGCAAGGTGATTCTACCTGACAGCAAAAACGGAGACACTGTAAAAAAAAAAAAAAAAAAAAAATCAAAGAAGTAGAAAGAGAAAAAACAAACAAACAAACAAACAAAAAAACAAAAACAAAACAAAACAAGAAGTAGAAAGAGATGGAAATACACCCACGGTTAGGCCTGCCTACAGCTCTTAACACCATTGGCTTCCATAAGACAGAGTCAAAGGAAGGCTGGAAGACCACGGCAGCATCAGGCCATGCACTGTGGCCGCTGCAGCCCGGTGGCTTCACCGAGCCATCTCTTGGTCAGTAAAGCATAGTTGGGTGTCTGTGCTACGTCAGGCCACCCTGAGCCCAGAGGCTGGAGAGCAAGCAGGTCACACACTCCAGTGATGGACAGACAAGTGGCAGGGCTGAGGGGAAAATAAAATCAGGTGGCAGAGTGAGGAAGACCAGGGTCCTCACCGGTTAAGGGACGATTAGGTCATAGAAGCAAGTACAGAGAGAAGAGGGTGTCTTATTAGCACACCCCCCCCTCCCCGCCTCCCGCCAAGGCAGAGTGGGTGGGACTTCCCAGTGACACATCCTAGACAGAGGCTCTCAGACAGGCTCTCAGTCTCTGACATGGTGGCGTCTGCTCAACTGTCTGAGTTTTAGCGCTTTCAGCTAGAGCACCAAATACTTTACCCAGGGTACCCCTAATGACCGTAACCCACCACTCCAAAGTTACACATTAGAAAATTTATAATTTCAAAGCTTCAGGACTTCTAAAATCACACCATTTCTAAAGTCAGCAGTTTAAAACATCTCAGTCAAAGATTCCTTGTACATGTTTCAGTTTTTTAAAAGCAGGAGGAGCCAGGAGTCGGTGGCGCACACCTTTAATCCCAGCACTCGGGAGGCAGAGGCAGGTGGGTCGCTGTGAGTTCGAGGCCAGCCTGGTCTACAAAGCAAGTCCAGGACAGGTAAGGCTACACAGAGAAACCCTGTCTCGAAATACCAAAAATAAAATAAAATAAAATAAATAAAAACAGGAGGAGGGAGCTGATGAGATAAATACTCAGTGGGAAAGAGTACTTGCTGCCAAGCGTGGCCGCCTGAGTTCTGTTCTTGGAAGGAAAGAACAAATTCTCTAAAGTTTTTTTTCTCTGATTTTCTCTCTCTTATAGAGAAAATAAAGAAATGTTTAAAATTAAATTTTAAAAGCCCAATTTTTTAAAAAAAAAGTAGTATTGCAAAGGTACTTTGAAATTCCAGAAAAAAACTTTTTTTTTTTTTTTTTTTGGTTTTTCGAGACAGGGTCTCTCTGTGTAGCCTTGGCTGTCCTGGACTCACTTTGTAGATCAGGCTGGCCTCGAACTCACAGCGATCCACCTGCCTCTGCCTCCCGAGTGCTGGGATTAAAGGCGTGCGCCACCACGCCCGGCTTTCAGAACAAAACTTTTAAAATGAGCTTTACTGAAAAGCTAATAGGCTCCCGAGAGTCCCCGCAAGGTAGAACAGCACAGGACTAACAGCTTGGTGCTTTGTACAGATGCCACCAGGCCACACTTCTGAGAGCAGTTTTTCTCTTGGATTCTGGCAGTGGCCATAGTCACCCAAACATGCACACACTGCTGCATTTGACCGGTGAAGGTGGCTCAAGCTGCCATGACGGTGACCAAAATGCAGGGCCCAGGGCAACACAGAAGTTGCTTCTCCCCTGTGAACCTCAGAATTAGTATTCCAAGAATGGTATGGAAGAAAACCCCAGCCTGGGGCACAGGCTTTGTCTGTACTGCCAGCCTACTGCCCTCAGACTGTTGTCTTCACGGAGGTGCTTGCCAGTCCGAGAGTGCAGGCTCTGTTACACACTGTAACCACCAAGTACCAGGCACATTTCTTTTCCCTCCAAGCTCACCCTTAAGACTTCCTCCACCTTACACATTTGTCCATTGTTCAAACAGTTTGAATTCTTTGTCGTCTTTGTAGATGCAGATCTCATGCTTTCTATATGTGCCTTCTCTTCCTAGGCCAGGTAAACACCTATTTATTATAGTAAGAATTTTGTCTAAAACCCTCTTCCTGGGCTGGGTCTGATGGTGCACATCTTTAGTCCCAGCTACACAGGAGGCAGGGGCTGAGGCGGGGATCTCTGTGAGTTCAAGGCTCGCCTGGCCTACATCCAGGGATACACCAGAGAAACCTTGTCACGAGGAAACAAACAAACAAGTGCCCTCTTCCTGCACTTGATGATAACTCAGTCCTGTGAAAGCTGGCTACTCTGTGCCCTGTAAGGTACCAGTGGTTAACGTACTGCCCACTCACTGTTCACTTGCCCCATAATGTCTCTTCGTGCTCACACCCTTGCCCCAGAGAGGTCTTTTGGGACCCCATCCTGAACAGACTGTCTGCATGGCCCCAAGTGCTGTCCACATTTGCAGTGCTGGGTCAATTCACCCAGTGAACAAACAGATACAAAGCACACTGAGTACAACTCACTTTAAGTATCTCATCCTTGAATGTCCTCCTTTAGAGTTCCTCTTTAAAATCCAGAGCTGACCTCAGTGTCCTCTCAAGTCTTAGTCATTCGACATAATCCTGGCTCAAGACTGTGATTTCAACAGAGAAAAATGCCGTGGCCTCCATCTTTGTTAGGAGGGCTCCTTTTTTTTTTTTTTTTTTTTTTTTTTTTTTTTTCCCAGCCTGTATTCTTGAGTGCTGCCTCTTCCAGCCTAGGAAAAAGGCCATGGGTGACGCTTAATTTTTTTCTTGGTCTAGAAGCACAGTCAAGGAAGGAGAAGGCCCTGGTCAAGTTGCTGAGGCTAACTGTGATGACTTACTAAGGCTCTTGACAATTAACAAGCACTCTCAAAAGCTCAGAAGCTAAAAATGGGAAAGAGGAAAGGGAATGAGTTTAAATTATTAATTTGCAATTTAATTTTATGACATAAGGACATGTAAAACTAAAGAAAAATTACTGCCGAATCACATTTTGAAACTTATAAATTTTTTCAATGTGCCATTTCACAAAAAAGAACGTTCTGGAACACTTTTGCTGTAAGAAAATTGGTTATATATTACAATTAGAAGAGCAAAAATCCTGTTCCTCCTCAACATCCCTTACCCCGCACCCCCCAAAAATGAAAGTAACTGACCAAGGGTCGAGTGTCCAAAAATCGTTCTTTTTTTCCACAGCGGAGAAGACTGGCTAGGGCAACCAGCCACTGATTCTGTGGATGACCTTAGAAGACCTCTGTTTACCAAACTTTCCTCAATGGGTGAGCTATTTCATTTGCTAAGCACAATTTGTAGATCCCAATCTTTCACCTGGAGAGGAAGAATGGAGGGAAGGGGGCGAGGGGCAGGGGCTGAAGTGTAGCCCCAGGGCAGCCGGGCAGGGTGCTTGCTTTATTCCCCTCTCCCCCCCCCCCCCCCCAAAAGTCCTGGCGAGTATCACCGAAGTGTGACAAGCCACCGCCACAGGATGATGGCTGGGAACCATCTCGACCAAGCCCGGTTTCTTTTGAGCCCAAAGAGATCAAGGGGTTTGGTGTTTACTCGTTGGAGAATGCCCTCCCAATTCCCACCACAACACACCGCCTTTGCAAGTAGTAAAAAAACAAAAACCCAAACCCAGAGCCTCCTGCTGCAGGGAGGCCCGAAGTTTTACCTGTCTTTAATTTATGCAGCATTTTTGCAATTGTGCCACCTCGGCAGGTGTGACCGCGCTTTCGCAGAGCCCCAGTGCTATTTTACCTGCTTGAATCTGTCAAAAAACCCATTTGTATGCGCCCAGCTAATGTGCTAGAAATAAAAGCCCCGACCTGTCAAACAAACTCGCTGCACCTGTTCCAAGCAGTTAAATTGTCCCATCTGCCACTAGCCGGGGAGATCAAAGGCCCTCCCCAGGAGAGGGCCTGGAACCCCGGCGAGGATGGGGCTCCTGGGCCCGGGGTTTAAGAGGATGAGGAGGAGCCCCGCGGAGAAGGTGCGAGCGCGGGCTACCTGAAGGCGCCTTTGTTCCGCCCGGGCGCCGGGAGCGCATTCTTTCACACCAGGAACGGCGGGGGAAGACGTTCATTCAGTCCGCTTTCTTGGTGACGTAGTTGGGGCATTCATGTGTTTTTAACCTTGAATAATTTTTGTCTCTAAGCTCCAAACAAGCCTTATCCTGTCCACAGGTCAGTTTTGTTACAGAGGCCAATTAGCAGTGCTACCTTTGCCTGGGGCAACAAGCCAAGCGGTGCAGGCGACGGCGAGGCAGGCCCTACAAGAGGCTGCGAGGAACTCCGGAGAGCTGTAATTTGAAAGGGGGCCCTTTGAAGCATTTACCTTACACGGGACGCCATTGTCACTGCAGGGTGTTTGATCTTAAAATAATTTACTTAATGATCTCACCATGGGAGCAATTGGCAGAGCGAGATTAGGCTGGAAGGCCTAATGGACATGGGAAAAGTTAAAATTGCTCAGAGGAAGGTATGTACAGACTGAGATCCGTCGGTGTGGGGTGTTCATTACTCCCAGGGGCGCAAAGCCACAGCTTATCTAAGAGAAGCCGAGTCGGCCTCTCCAGGGATGGCAGCGTTTGTGCACATCAACGTTTTTGCCGTCCTGAACTGCACACCGGAACTGGGAGTCAGGCTTGGATACAGACGAGAAAGTGCATTTCTGTCCCCTTTCGGTGCACACAAGGTGACTGACATGTTATCCTGGCCGGGGCAGCTTTGGTCTCCAGAAAGGAAATGTGTTAACTGGGAGCACATTTATAACTCCCGTCCTATTTCTTATGTACCTGCCAACGAGGCTTGCGCGGCCACTGGGAAGACGCGGAGCGAGGTGGGAAGCTACCTCAAGACAAAAGCAAACTCGGGCTTCCTTGACTATTCAATGTGTTTTTATTTTAATTGCCACTTAATTATTTTCAACTACAGAATCAATATGGATTAGTGGCCTAAGAATCGCCGCTCCTGTTTATGCATTGAATGCCCCAACCCAGAGCTGGGGCGTGATAGGCTGGGTACAGTTAGTAAGTGTGGAATCGGCGCGATGCAGGTCTCTAGGAAAGGGCAGCGTGGCTCATGAAGGGCGAAGCACAGGCTAGCGCATGGGTCCAAATGTGTTTACAGGTCAGGGAACATCATCAATCCGCTTCTCCAAGGTCCCTCTGTCCTTTGAGGGTGCGGTAGAAAGGCAGTGAGATGAAATATTACCTCATGTTCATGCAAACCGAGGAATTCTGAGCATGAATCCCAGTTTGCTTGTGCAGAGATGTGGCCCACAAGCTTTCGGAGTCTGTTCCGGGTTAATCTGTTGGGTTGCACCTGGGGTAGCCATCTTTTGAACCTCTCTCTCTATGCCTTGCCTGGACTGAAAAATTTAACAACTTCTTAGTGTGCTTCAGTAACTTCTGTGATGTGTGGTATCCGAGGTCTTAACCAAAGCTGACACGCTGTTCCTATTCGGCCCGTGTTAAAACGACTTGTTAAAATGACGGGGGGGGGGGGGGGGGGGAACCATGCTCTGTTTCTGGGGCCGAGAACGGCAACAGATGGGAGCTGGCAACTAGCCAAACGAAGATGCTATGTGGAAAATGAGAAGCTAGGCGCACATAGCTAACGTGGGAACGAGGGCGCTATCGTGTGTGGGAACGCCAGTAGGTCTGACTCGGAAAATGGAAGTTCAGTCTTGTGCTCTGGACGCACTTGTTCTCTGCAACCAGTATTCTCCTTGTGTTCACAGGGGATCTGGCAGGTCAGGCACAACTGAAGCTGTGTGCGCGTGGGGAAAGTCTGAATGCTAAGATTGCTCATGGCACTGATCCTTCTGGAGAATTCTGTGGAGAAGGCACTCTGAGCACAGACCTGGGCCTCCTGCGTGCTACATAGGTTGGCAACCACGGGGCAGCCTTTCCTCTGTCTTTTCTTCCTCTCGCTTTCCGTTTTTCCCAATGCCGCCTTTAAAGGAATTCTGGTTGTGTTTGTCACAGTTTAGAAGCCAAGAAGGGAATAGGTTATTCCCACCAAGAACTGTTGACGATAAAGAGAGGTTGGAGAGACGGCTCAGTTATTGAGAATACTAGCTGTTCTACCGAAGGACCCAGCTTCAAATCCCAGCACCCACGTCATGTGGCAGCTCACACCTGTCTGTGACTCCAGTTCCAAGGGATTCAGCACTCTCACACAGTTATGGGCGCTGGACCATCTCGAGCAACACTTGGAATTACTCCACCGTTAACCCCTTCACTTCCTGGCTCAGCCACACCTGACCACCCTCATGTGTCTCTCCTGTCTCTCACCCTGCTGATTCAGTCTCATTCTTTTACAGTTTCTCTCACATTATGTCTTCCCCCCTGTGAACCTTTCCTTCCTCTCAATCTCTTCCTGAAAGTCCAGGATCTAAATTGAAAGATTGGAGTTTGGTGTATGAATATTAGCCATCTTTTTTTTTTTAAAGATTTATTTATTGATTATGTGTACAGTGTTCTTGCCTGCATGTACACCTGCACGCCAGAAGAGGGCACCAGATCTCATTATAGATGGGTGTGAGCCACCACGTGGTTGCTGGGAATTGAACTCCGGACCTTTGGAAGAGCAGCCAGTGCTCTTAGCCTCTGAGCCATCTCTCCAGCCCCCTCCCCCTTTTTTTTTTTTTTTTTAAAAAAGACATCATCAATCAGTAATGATTCATTTTTTTTTCCAAACCAAGGCTGCAAATTGGCAGGCTTGCTCTCAGATCTCCCAGCCTGCCAGCCACATGGAGGTCAAGGTACACTTGACCACCTCTCACAGAGCGAGCCAATGCTGAGCCGTGCCGTGCTCTTGCTCAAACCGCCGTGCTCTTGGAGCAACTGCTCTGTAAGTGGCCACACCCACTCACACTGGAGGACAACCAGGAGAGGGGTGAGAAGCCTGGGCCGAGGTCAAGCCGCTCACCCGCCTTCTCCCGCCCAGCTCCTCTTGCCGCACCTGCTGATTGCAGCAGCGCTGCGCGTCAGGTACTCCCACTGGCCTAGAACCATCATCTCATCCAGAAGACACATAAATTCCACCCAGGGAGTCCCAAAATCACCCAGCTGATCATTCAATTTATATACAGTATCAAGTGCTCATCGCAGAGCTGTAATTTCAGTCCCACTGACCTACGAGTCCTTTGACATGTGCTTCGCTGGGGCCCTCCAAGATGTAAGAGTAACTTTTTAGTGCTTGCAGGAAAAAAAAAAAAAAAAAGAAAAAAGAAAAAGAAAAAAAAAAAAAAAAGCAATTGAAGTTCATTTCTTGCAGATTACAGGCCCATCAGAAATGAAAATATCTTCAAGCAGCCAACAGACAATTTCCAAACGTCCATCACAGTTGATGGAGTGAGCCCCACTGGACAGGACGAGTCACCTGGGACTTTGTGTTCTGTCGCATTAAGGTCTCTGAGAACAGTGTTATGTGACCAGGAAACAGATGTTGCCAGATCGCTGTAGGAGGTGGTGGTTGTTGCTGCTGCTGCTGCTGCTGTGGTTGTTGTTATTGTTTTAATTCTCTCATATCCCATTTTATTTTTAGGCAATTGGCAGACGTTATAGTGAATCTGGAGCGGGGACTGGTGGTTTACCCCCAGCTTACACGTGGGCTTTCTTCTGAAGAAATGGAGGTAGGCGGCTGCTGCCCTCACAGGAGCTAGAAGCATCTCTGTTGGGAGACGGCAGAGGAGATGGGCACCTAGCTGGGCCTCCCTCTGCACTTGTCTTAGCTCCACGCCCTTCCTCCTCCACCTCACAAGGAAGCTCTGGCCACTGCTTGCTGACACCCACCCTCTGTTGTCTGCTTGGCAGCTTCCTCTCAGGAATCTTGGGAACCTGGAAGATAGCTAACCCACCCCTAGGAGCCTCATGGGTAACTTTAAGACAATATGGACAGCATTTTTTTGTAGTACTACAACCAGTTTTTTCAGAAATTTCAGCATAGGAACTCCTAGAGAGGTAGTCACCTGGCCAGACACCACGGCCCCTCTTGGATGGCTTCAATTTAGAGGAAAAAAATGATTTGGCAGGATGCGTTTTTATGTCTTTGAATGATGAAAACAAACAAACAAACAAAATCCCCCAAACACCCAAGTTCGTAAAGATCACTGCAGAGGCTTTCCCTCCCTTGATCTTAAACAGTCTTTCTTCTTGCTTTCGGCCATCATTTTTGCTCAAGGATAAACATCAGTAGCAATGTAGCCTCAAAACAGAAACAGTCAAAGGCCTTATCTGTTCCAAGTAGACCTTGGGGATTAGACGTTTCCTTCAGGTGCGGTATGGGAGGTGGGCTGGTGATTTACAATGTATACTTTCAGAATAGCAAATCCTGTGTGTTAGCTCACACTCCAGGGAGAGGCAGGAGCAGGTGGCTTAGGGGCCAGAGATTAGGTCCTGCATCCTAGCAAGCTGGAGGCCTGCCCAAACTACAGGAGACACTGTCTGAAAAGCAGAAGGACTCTCAGAAAAGCACGTATCACACGGAGTCAATACAACTCCCGGCTGGAGAGATGGCTCAGAGGTTAAGAGCACTGGCTGCTCTTCCAAAGGTCCTGAGTTCAATTCCCAGCAACCACATGGTGGCTCACAACCATCCATAATGTGATGTGATGCCCTCTTCTGACATGTAGGCAGAGCACTGTATACATAATAAATAAATACATAAATAAATACATAAATAAATAATTTAAAAAACAACAACAACAACAACAACTCCCGAGGAGTCAGATCTCAGTGTTTCAAGAAGAGGACTTCCATTAAGCATGGAAATCTGTTCCCTGTTAATGGGTACCAGGGATCTTAGTGCGTTCATTGCGTATGAGATGCTTATTAGTCATGATCTTGTTAATGGTGCCTGCTGTGGTGGATATATAGTGCTGGCCCCAGCAGCTGCCTGTCAGGATCAGGCGCTAACTCTGGCTGCAGCAGGCTCTGTTGATGAAGACCTCTCCAGAGAAAGGCCTCCCTCATGGTGAGGCCCTCTCCCAGTGGGGGGTTTAAACCCTCTATACCGGTGGAGTATGGTTCCTTATTCCTTATTCTCTTATTCCTGCACCACAGGGCATGAGAGAGTGTCGAGGGACCAGTTAAAGTCATGGCTAATGATACAGCAGAGGGGAAGAACCAAGCTTGCATTTGAATTTTGGCTACCTCTGAGAGGAAGCAGGAAGCAGGAGCCGAAGTGGCTGGATTAGGTTGGCCCCACCCACTAAAGGATTAGCGTTTAGCCAATCAGCATCTTGACATCTATTTCTCCTGGACACTAGACTCCTCCCTTACCTTTCCGCAGGCTTGGGCCTCTTTCCTTCACACAGGCTGCATGAAGGCGCCTCAGCCCCAAAGCTCTCTGGGACTGCCTGGGGCACTTCTTGGTCTTGCTTGGCAGTTTGAGTCTTCTGCTCACTCAGGGCACAGGGTAACCCTGTTCTTTTTTTTTTTTTTTTTTTTCAGAAGACTGTGGCGTGTGGTTCGATATGGCTAGCTAAGGAGCCTGAGGGAGTCCTTTTCAGAAACATGTACTGGGTAATTTTGGGCCTAGGGTTTACTCCTCATCTGTCCTTATGTGGGTTTCTTTGAGTGTGTCATCAAGTCAGACGGAAAGTGGGGGAATGACATTATATTATAGCAAAGGACAGTTAGCAGCCACTTTAGTAAACCAGACAGGTTCCGACGGTTTGGGGAGGAGTGCAGCTGTTGCGCCAGGCTTGGGAACCAGCCGTGCAGCTAGTCTTCTTGCCCCCTGCGCCTACCTAGCTTCCCTGGTCTGCAGATCCCCAAAGGTGTAGCTCCCGAGAGCCTATCCCATAAACTTCCTGCTTGAACGATTCCATCTTGAGGATTGTTCCCCAGAACTGGACTTAGGTCTGTAAAATATAATGCTGCTTCTTGCTAAGTGCCTTAAGGGCTCAGGAAGGTGAGGTACACTCACCAGGCAAGTGCTGTACCTGGGGCTGACGCTCAGCATTTGGATACTGACCCAGGGCTCTTACAAATGCAGTAAGCAAGAGGCATGTCGGTGTCCATATGCAACTCTTCCATTAGCAGCCATTGGGACCCTGCCTTTGCTAGGCAGCACCGACTGACTCTTTTAGGCTCACAGAGAAACTGAAAGTAGGGTGAAGGCCTGGCATCTCTGCCTGCATTTTGTGTCTGTCCCCTGTACTTTATGAGATCAGACACCCGTTCAGTTCTGTACAGGTGTGATAACAGCTCTCAGTATCACTTTGACTGACCTAGCTCATCTCCCTGTCAGGCTGAAGGCACAGAGGTGTCATTGTCCTAAATCTGTAGTTACCTTGGATTCTAGGAAGAGCTACTGGGATAGGCCATTTCCTGTGTAGAGAATAAATAATTATCTCATTAGAATCAGCTTCCCTTCAAGCCAAAACGACTACTTAGGACTGCTTTGCAGCACCAGAGCTACGGCAATTATTCACCAGACCATACTGTTGGAGGTTGGTCTGATGTATTTTGATGCTAATTACTTCTTGCTGTCTCTGTGCCCCACCTGTACCCTGCCTAAGAGCCTAACCTGTTTGATCAATAAAAGGCCATCACACCTGGGCAGGGCAAAATGGGATAGGCGTGGCTAAGGCTCCAGGGCTCCAGGGGGAGACAGAGAGAATCTTGGGAGGAAGGAGACCTGAGGAACGAAAGAAGGAAGGCCTCACCAAGAGTTAGGTGGAGGAGAAGCACATGGCCGGTGTGGATGGAGGATTTGGCCCAGATGAAGAACATTAGCAAGTATATGGGATTATGGATGGGAGGTAGCTTGATAGAAATTATTAGAAGCAGATGGCATGGGATTGGGGCAGGGATTCTATACTTGCCTCACTTTGGGAAGTAGTTTAGGGGATTAATATCTGCCCTGCCCCAGGTTAACTAAGGCTATTCTAAAATATAACAGGTGTTTGTATCTTGATCGATTGCTAGCAGGTTAGAAAATACTACCGTAATAATAATTGTAGGCCTAATAATAAACATTATTAGGCCATACTGGTAAATTAACCGCAAACACCATACTTTTGCTGGAACTGCTTGGTCACACAACCCCCATTTCCTAATGCCTTTGTTTAAATCTGAAGCTCACACCAGCATCTCAAAGACGGACTTTGTGGGGCTGGAGAGATGGCTCCATGCTTAAGATCTAAGTTTGTTTCACAGCACCCATGTCAGGAGACTCAAAACTGCCTGTGACTTCAGATCCAAGGATACATCTCTGGCCTACACAGGCCCCCTGTACTCATGCGCATACGCACGCACACACACTGATACGGGGATAAGGATGCCCTCTTGGGTTCTTAGTCTCAGTAAGAAAAGGCTCTAATAACGGACTTAAGCAGCAGCTCAAGGAAAGTTCCACTGGAGTTTAAAGAAGGACCGGAGGGCAGGCAAGTGGGGAAGTTCAGCAGCTGCCCAGAGGAGGACGAGATGGAATGAGAAATTATAAAATTATAAAATGTAAGACGCTTGCTTGCCCTGCCCACCCAGAGGCTTCTCCCAGTTCTCGTTCCTGCTAGCCTCAGAGCTCCGCCCTAGTTCCCAGAATAGCTACATGCGAGCTCCCTATATCAGAGGTCCCATACGGCTTTCAGTAACTGCTCTAGAGACCCACACCCAAGCCCCCACAAAGAGACTCCCAATGCCAGATGCCCTAAATGTCCATATGGTCTCACTTGATAAAAAAAAAACCCACGTGCTTTGTGGTTTTAGCCTTTAAAGCTAGCCTGTAACAGCTACTCGGGGTCCTTCACCTCCCGAGTGCTGAGGGACCCTGACACATCAACAATTGGGACTTCTGATGTGTCAGTAATAAATTTCACATATACCTCCAGCCTGTGTGATTCGCGTGGTCTCTCACGGCGACCCCCTTCCTGAGTTGGGCGTGAGAGTCCAACAGAGGAACACTGTGCCACTGAAGCTGATGTGGCGCGAGGTGAAGTGGGCACGCATCCGCATGCTTTAGAGAGAACAAGGAAGCCCAGAATGTTGCCCAGCGGTAGCGGGTGTGGAGAGCCCAAAGTATTAGGGAAATCACATTTAGAAAGGAAACAGACAAAAAGGGGAGTTCCGCTTTTCTGAGTAACTCAAACTCAGAAAGCAGGCCGACTTAAGACTTACAAGGCTAAGTCTGAGCTACTGCCTAGACGTAGGAATTCTGGGAAGGAAAGAGTACCTCATCTCATTAAAGGGCTAATTATTTAGGGTTGGAGAGATGGCTCAGCGGTTAAGGGCACTGTCTGTTCTTCCAGAGGCCCTGAGTTCAGTTCCCAGCAACCAGGGTGGCTCACAACCATCTACACTGGGATCTGATGCCCTCTTCTGGCCTGCAGATAAAATACTCCCATACACAAAATAAATAAAATCTTTGAAAAAGAAAATACACACTTTGGTTATTTTAAAGAAATAATTATTCCACCCATCCCTGTTCAGTGTGACGATGAAGATCAGCATCCTTCCTAAGGGCGACCCCTGAGTCAGGGTGACTGAGGCACACAGCTGCAATGTTGAGTGTCCGCCCAACCAGAGAGGTCACTCTCTCAGCCAAGAGTTCTGGTGTGTTTCCGTTGTTGTTGCTCTGAACTCTAACAATCACACACACACACACACACACACACACACACACACACACACACACTGGATCCTTTCTATCTTCTGAATGTGTCTCACTGAGCGTTTTCTATGCAGTTCGCTATCACTGCTCTCTTTAACTGGGTGGCTGAGTGTAGCCCACGGGGCTCCAGGAGGGACATTTGACCTGGAACTCCAGTTACACTACTGGATATATTCATCATTCGGCTCTTCCTTTTTATTATCCCACCTTCGCTGTTCATTTCCTTCCACATGGCTAACAGAAACTGCCCTCTCCGAGCCTCGGACCCACACTGCAGTGCACTGTTTGCCCCGTGAGGGAGCAGAGTTGCAGATGCTTTGGCTCCTGACCCTCCTCGCTCAAAGAACAGCCCAGAAGGACCTACAGGGGATGGTGCCTGGCTGACTCTGCTGCGCACCTCCTTCTCAAGCTTCTGGTCCAAGGAGATTGTCAGAATCCATCAGTGCCGCGTGTCCGGCGAAGCGCATGGGAAGTTTCCAACTATTTGCGATCACACCCGACACAGACCTCACTGTTCAAACCTGAGCACCTTGTTTCAAACCGTATCTCATCCGAGCTAATGCCACATCTCCGTGGGATTTTTGGGTTTGGTTTTTTTTCGGGGGGGGGGTGTTGTTTTTGTTTTTGTTTTTTAATTCAGATTTTGCAGTCACCTAAGCAGGGTCGCTCGCACCTGCCACAACTCCAGCAAGCCAATGGAGGGTTCTGCAGTTCCTTTATTGAGTTCATTGTACTCAAGCACCCTCCTGGATGCAGAGAGGCTCCTGGCTAGTGACCCCAGAGCAGAAACTCTTCTTTGTGCTCCTGGGCAATTCCTCTGGGGGCCCCCTTCACTGCCTGGAATCCCTACTGCTGCTTCGTCAGGCCAGGAGCAGGGTATGGGTTGGGGGTGGAAATCCTCTCTGAGTGGCAAGCTCAGAGCACATCAATTAGCTTCTTTGCTTTGCCCCAGGGCAGGTGTTTGGGGAACTAAAGGTTCCTTGCGGGTTGTCGTTTGGTTTGAGTTCCTGAGTTTGCTCTGCTGTGCAGTTTTTGACAGTATTTTAGCAGATGGTTTAGTCTGTTCAGGTCCATCCACTCAGTAATGACGCCGACCATCTGCAGAAGCCAGAAGCCACTGCTCCAGGGAAGTTTAGACAAACTTAGTGGACAAGTGATGGCCCCTCCCCTCCCAGCTTCTTCACAGTAACTGCTAAACTCAGCATTCAGATACTGAGCCTTTGGCTACTGCTGGCCCTACCAAGTGTTAGTTTTTATAAGTAGCCAGTGTCCATCTATGGTTTTTAATTCAACCTCAAGGATTCTGAGCTTGACTTTAAATAGCCTTTTAAAAAGTGAATAAACAAATCCATTGTTTATATTTATGTTTCTCCTGTAAGTAAGTCATCTATCTGCCTTGCCGTTTGCATTGTAAGTGTCTTTTATCAGTCTCCCAGGTCCAGCTGGCCTCCCATCCAGAGAGTCAGCGGTGGCAACTTGAATTCAAGTTTCCTGGGCTCAGATCACCCCCACTTTGCCCTATTGGCTGGGTGGCCTTAGGCAAGTTGCTTAATCTCTCAGCTCCCCAGTTGCCTGCTGTAAATGGGGGTGCCCTTAGGACCGCTGTGCAGATGAAAGGCTTACTTACAGCAGAGTTAACACATGAAATGGACTTTACTGTCCTTGCATTTGGGTTATCTCTCTAAGGTCTGTTCAAGCTTAGCGATTTTAAAACAACTCTCCTCTGTCCCTGGTCCGTTTGTGCCAAAGCACAAGAGATGCTTTGGGACATTTAACATTGGTTTTACAGGCAAGTGTTTTGGTTTGCTGAGGAGAAAACCAGGAAGGTGGACACCCGGCTTTTAAGTAAGTTAGGAGGGAGGAGGAGGTGCTTTTTTTTTTTTTTTTTTTTTTTTTTTTTTTACAATCAGTTTTCTGCCAGCCTCTGAGTGGGTTTACTAACTTTAGTGGGCAAGGGATATGGGGAAGGATGTTAGTGTTCTACACAGACTCTTGCTTTTCAAAAGCTCCCAGGAAGGGTCAAAGACCAGGAAATGCACTCACTGTATTTCTGGCTTTCAGCTGAATTGGACGTGGTAACAAGAATGCCGGCCTGAATCACCCCCTGTTCCGGGACCCTTTCTCTTTGCATCATAATGACCTGCGGCCCAACAGAGGCAAATTGCTGGGGCATTCAAAAGGATAAACTCTAATTTCTATTAAGCCGCCAGCTATTCTAACTTCAGCAGCTGCTTGTGAAAGCAAAACTCAGAACCTCCGGGGTTCATGGCTTCCTCCTAAGTGCATCTCCTATGGTACCTGCAGAAAGCTCCGTGTTTGCTGACAGGCTAAATGTACACTGTACACAGAGCCAACGTTTCTTTGTCACACAGCCACCGTCTACTCCTTTTAGCAGCATTCTTATTATTTTAAGCTGTCTCCATTGTCTTCTAAACACCATAATTAGAAGCTGAAAAGCTTCCAGCATCGAACCCAGTAAGGTCTCCTGATGAACACAAATTTCTCCCCGGATCCAACAGGTGACCCAGGTCAAGCCAGGAGGGAAGTGCAGTGACCCCACCCCCCCCCACACACACACAGCTGGGCAGCTGTTGAGGTGTTCCTCAGCAACACTACCTAGGTTTTAGATTCCTGGGTCAGGGTTGTGTTCTTAGCTGGTTTCTTTGTTTTGTTCCTGCAGCTTTTCCCTGTGGAGGAATTTGGAAAAGCACACGGAGGATGCACAGTTCACGGTGTCCCTAAGGTGTGCGAAGATGTTTTGTAACTAGGCTGATGGCGTGGACCAAGGAGAGAAGAGCTCAGTGATGACATCATAAATCGTTGCTTCAAGGGGAGGAGGAGGAGGAGGTGATTTTAAGGTGAAATGGAGAGCTTGCTCTACCAGATGATCACTTTTTGTTTGGTACTTGGTGCACTTTCCCACTTCACTGATTTTTTTTTTTTTTTTTTTGAACTGTGACCAAATGTGAAGTCTTGTGAGATGCAGAACGTAGCAAGTATTAGCATTTCACATGAATACAAACACATAATCTGGATCCCTCAGAAAAGCCAAAAACCATTAAGTTTTCATGTTTTGCCTGGGGCTGTTGCTGACTTGAACCCCCGAGCTTGGCTACATCTCTGCCCGTTTTCCATGTTGTCAGGAACTTTGGAAGTTTTAGCTGGGGCGAAGTCAGCTGCGTCCCGGCATCTACAGCTACCCCAGGAAACTCCCGGAAGTGGGTACCGATGAGAACATGCCTCACTGTTGCTTTCCTTTTCTTTAAGGGAAGCGTCTGAAATGTTAAGATGAATCTCGGGAGTTTTCTCTTTATTTTACATTCTGCAGCTGAACTCTGAAAAATGGGCCTGTCAGCACCGTTTTTCATAAATCTACTGATCTGTCATGTGTTTCTTCGGGTTCCTGTTTGCTAATTGTCACGTGGTATTTCTCTTATTTCTCTAATCTCTAGCACACAATGAAGCCTGCCAATCACCATAAACCGGGAAGCCGAGGCCTCTCCCAAATCCGACCCCCGCTTCCAGACACGCGGATCCCAGGCCTCCATGTTGTACTGGGCCAGCGCACTTAAGACTACTATGTTTTGGTGACCCATTTTCCCCGTTTTTAATTAGCCAAAGGCTTGTTAAATTGCTTTCTTTGGGAATGCTGGGAGGCGGTCCGATCTGTTAAAAATCATAAAATCCTAAGAGAGAGTCAGGAATTTTCTGTAGTCAGGTTGACTTATCATCACACGCTTTTTACCAACCTTTGAAAACACCATTGCCTGTGCTTGGCTGCTTTGTGGCCACTGCCTGCTCTAGCTCTGTTGCTGTGGCAACACACTCCGCCCCAGACCAACCTGAAATAAACCAAGAGTTTATCTCAGGTAAACTTCCGGGTAACAGTCCACCACTGAGTCAGGAATATAAAGGCAGGAACCAGGAGCAGAGGCCACGGAGGAGAGCTGTTCACCGGCTTGCACCCCATGTCTTGCTCAGCTTGCTTTCTTATACACCCCAGGGCCAACTACCCAGGGATGGGCCCACTCACATTGGTGAGTGTCCTTTCCACAGCACTCAGTGTTAGGATTCTGCTGCACTCCGCCTACCTGTGACGTCACGGAGGCGTGGCCCTGCCCAGGGTCCTATAGAAGAACAGACTCTCCATGAGGTAACCTCTACCGGCTTCTCCTCTCTCTCTCTCTCTCTCTACTCTCTTATTCTTCCTCTGTCTCTGTCTGTCTGTCTGTCTGTCTGTCTGTCTGTCTGTCTGTCTGTCTGTCTGTCTGTCTGTCTCTCTCTCTCTCTCTCTCTCTCTCTCTCTCTCTCTCTCTCTCTCT
>OU015742.1:205505504-205518271 GCA_907169655.1 Acomys percivali | reverse complement strand
TGTGTGTGTGTGTGTGTGTGTGTGTGTGTGTGTGTGTGTGTGTGTGTGTATAACCTCAGCATCTCAGGTTCCAATTTCCTCAGGAGTGGCTCAGAGTAAGGCTCCTGGATCTCACTGTGGGTGTGTGGAAAAGAGTTTTCCACAGGGTATTGCAGCTTTCTCTTTTTAATGAGATCACCGGTACCAGACAGCAGTGGAAACTCTGGCTTTCTAGAGCTGTTGATGCTACTGCAATGTTACGGCCCTTTGGATAAGCTGCCCTGTTCACAGCAGAGGTTGTGGGTGGACTCTTGTGCCTTGCCAGTCCACAGCCAGCTGCCTCGTTGGAGGTCAGCAGCTTGCCTCCTCTTCCATGTAGACTGAGGCAGCTGTAGATGTCTGGCCAGCAGCCAATCCCAGAGAGTTTAATAGTGAATTCTTATGGGGCAGGGGAGCCAATCCTTTCCCAGGAGGTCATGGAGAAATGGAGAGAGAGAGAGAGAGAGAGAGAGAGAGAGAGAGAGAGAGAGAGAGAGAGTTTATTTCATGAATCAGGGACATTGTAAGCTGTAAGCCTTGGGCAGTGGGAGGGGTTGCAAAGGTAAATGTGTTAGATTCGATGGGGCTGGGAGTGCCAGGGATACTTCATTTACATGCAGTGGTATGGTCCTATCTGAGAAGGGAAACACAGTACTTAATTATTCCTATGAGTGGGGTAAGAACTCCAGGCACTCGGAGTGTGGTGGGGCACACCTTTAATCCCAGCACTCAAGGAGGCAGAGGCAGATGGATTGCCTGGTCTACAAAGAGAGTCCAGGACAGCCAAGGCTACACAGAGAAACCCTGTCTCCATTAAAGGCCATTTGCTGAAAGCTCAGATCTCATCATCACAGGGTGGGCTATTTCCAGGAATCCCCAGGTGCTTGGTGGACAGGTTCTAATGGGAGAAAGGGACTTGAGCCTGTTGTTGCCCTAAGGACTACAAGTGACATTCCTCAGGTAAAGGGTGTGGGGATTCAAGCTCCCCAGGTCAGACAGAGAAGAGGAAGCCCTGCTGACAAAGGGAGTCCTGTCATTTTTTTTTTTGCGCTGAGCTCAGGGGCTAGCCAGTCATGGCAGAGACTTAGACCTCAACACCAGAGTCCCACCGTCTTACCAAACACGGAATGTACAGGATCATTAATTGAACCATCTTTAGCACTTAAGAAATGGGTCTCTTTTCTGACACATCACACTGCCTAGAGTGTTTGGTGATGGGAGCACACAGACAATAAGTTAAGTGACTAGAAGAGAGTGAGCTTCCATGATCCCTTGGCTGGTAAGGTTACCAAGGGAGCGAGAGTCCTGTTCCCTCTCTCCTGGGCACATGTAATTTGTTCCCCAAACCCAGTCAGATTCCCTCTGTGATATCCCAAAAACTACCTTGTCCAGACCTAGCCACCTGCACTATTAAAGTTAGTAATTAACTCCCTTAAACTTGGCCATCTGCCTCAAGCATGAAAACACAAAGCAGACCAAGATGTCCCTTGAGTTTAAAGTCCTCTGTGCCTCCAGGATAAAACCTATTCTTACAACATTGCCTCTAAAGTCTTTAGAATCTAGACCTGCCCTGTGCTGATGGCCTCCTTAGCCTCACTTACATAAACTGGTTTTAGAGCATGCCGTGTTCTCTGTTTCTGCATTGTTAGAAATACTTTCCTCACCTCTCTCTCCCGCATGACTTCTCTGGTGCTCCTGTTGTTTGGTTTTTCTTTTGAAACATGGTCTCATGTATCCTGCGCTGGTCTCAAAGTTGCTCATATCCAAGGGATGCCTTTGAGCTCCCCGAGCCACTACAGATGTTCAGATGGCAGGCCTTAAGCACCACACCCAATTTATGAGATGCCGAGGGCTGAACCCAAGACTTCATGCATGCTTCTCAGGAACTCTACCAAGTGAGCTTGCTACATCCTCTGCCCCCTTGGCCAGATTTTGAATGGATGAGTGACTGATCGATCAAGAGAGAGCGAGGAGCCATGCCAAGAAAAACTAGTCAGTGGAGAGATATCACACCACCATATCTGCCTGAAATGAGGGTTTAAAAATGGAGATATAATAAATTAATAATAATAATAATAAATAAAAATGGAGATATATAAAAAATAAAAAAAATTTAAAAGTAAAAAAAAAAAAAAATGGAGATATTCTCCTGCGACTCGTCCCGCAGCCCCATGTGTCCCGAATGTCCCTTGCTGCTATTGTGCCCAGAGAATGTTGAGGACAGACAGAAAGCACTGGGACACTAGGTCAGATGTTCAGCAGAAAACGTCCTCCTCAACTTCTGTACCCGAAATGAAGTGCTGGTCAGTGACTCCAGATGAAAGGCCCCCTGGCTTTTATTCCTGAACCCCAGGAAACAAGCAGTTAACAGGACTGGGGCGGGTGGGCGTTGTAGCGAGCATTAAGCACCTTTTCAAATGATGTCCCTAAGATGGTTTCCCCTCGGTTCCTCCAAGGCCTTTGAGCCAAAGGACCCATGCGATTCTTTTCCAGTGCTGATGTAATTGTAATTGGAGTCTGAGTGTTCTGAGCGCACTCTTAAAGCACTGATACTCAGGGCTCAGCTGCCACACGCAGCCTGCCTCCGGGTGCTGCTATTTTGAGGGGTCAGGGCGGTGCTGAAGCGTTCTAGGCTGTTGTTCTCCCCTCACGACCCCGAGCTGCTTCTGCCACGGCACAAGACTCACGCTCCGTATCGCCAAAGTCAATGCCAGACAGCCATTTCTTCTCAGTCTCTTGCTCTCGTGTCTGAGTTTGGGTTTTATTGCTGTGAAGAGATACCATGACCAAGGCAACTCTTGTTTTGGTTTGGTTTGGTTTGGTTTTTGTTTTTCGAGACAGGGTTTCTCTGTGTAGCCTTGGTTGTCCTGGACTCGCTTTGTAGACCAGGCTGGCCCTGAACTCACAGAGATCTGCCTGCCTCTGCCTCCCGAGTGCCGGGATTAAAAGGCGTGCACCACCACCGCCCAGCTGACCAAGGCAACCCTTATAGAGAGAAACCTTTAGTCCTGGACGCCTTACAGCTTCAGAGGCTTAGCGTGTTATCACGGTGGGAATCGCGGCAGGGTGCAGGCAGGCACGGGGATGGAGCTGAGAGGTCTGCATCTCCATCCGCAGCCAGCAGAAAGAGACTGCGCGCCACACCTAGTGAAATTCAAGCCTAAGAGACCTCCAAACCCTCCCTCCAAGGTGACACGGGTGACGCACTTCTTCCGACAAGGCCACACCTACCCCAACAAGCCCATACTTATGAGCCAAGCATTCGAACACATGAGTCTACAGACGACAAGCACTGAAACACTTGAGTCTGCGGAGGACACACCTCTTCAGATCACTGCGTAGCACTGCCCACAGCCCGGTTTACAATTCCTTCTCTTACTTGTCTTCAACATTTTGTGCATGCAAACCGTCTAGCTCCACGGCTTTCAGAGTCATTTACATGCTGGTAATACCTAAATTTATGCTTGAGTCTCAGGGACATGCCCGAGCCGGGTTGCCGGCTGGAGGAGCAGGAATGTACACACTCTTTACCATGACTGTGTTTTCATGCTGGACGGCAGCCAGGGGGGAGTGGTTCTGCCTCCAGTTCCTGGCAGCCCAATGCTACCCAGGACACTCCTCTTTCCTACAATACTCCAGATCTATGTGCACGAATGCGTCTTTTAGAGGTTTGTCTCAACCCAACCCATCCTAGCTGTGTTCCCCAGCTCAGCAAACGGCACCCCCATATTTCTGCAGCTCAGGTCAAAACTATAGAATGTAAGAGCCATAGGATGCGGAGGAGCGTGCTGTCACCCAGGTGTGGTATGGCTGTCACACTCATGAACTCAAAGCCTCTGTGAATACCTGTACAAGATCAAACCAGCCAAAACACCAGCACTAGTGGGTAGGTGGTCCCCAGGCCCTCCTCCTTACATACAGACAGAGAGACAGACAGATGCGCACACACGAGATACTTGCAGTGCCTGCTCCTTAGAATCCACGAACTTACACGTCTGTAACAACAGGCTGTCTTAAGATTTCTATTACTGTGAAGAGACACCATGACCACTGCAACTCTAATAAAGAAAAGCATTTCACTGCGGCTGGCTTACAGTTCAGAGGTGTAGCCCATTGCCGTCATGGTGAGAAGTGCGGCAGTGCGCAGGCAGACATGGTGCTGGAGAAGGAGCTGAGAGTGTTCTACATTTTGATTCACAAGGAGCAGGAGACTTTGTACCCCACGGGGCATAGCTGGATCATAGGGGACCTCAAAGCCCGCCCCCTAGTGACATACTTCCTCCCAGGGGGCCTTATCTACTCCAAA
This sequence comes from Acomys percivali, assembly GCA_907169655.1. NCBI lineage: Eukaryota > Metazoa > Chordata > Mammalia > Rodentia > Muridae > Acomys > Acomys percivali. The sequence continues at coordinate 205,513,947 of OU015742.1, read as the reverse complement.
AGCCACACTTCCTAATAGTGCCACTCCCTTTGAGCCAAGCCTATGGGGGCCATTCCTATCCAAACCTCCGCACACAGGCTCCCCTGATGCACAGGAGAGGGAGGAACGGAGGCGCTGTGTCTCCGGGCAGCAGCCACTTCTTCTCCTTCCTAGACTTCCACCCGCCAGTGGACCAGCTTCACACACTGGAGCAAGAGTCTCACGTCTTCTGCTTTAAAGTGGGCTCCTGTTGCACACTCCCTAGTGTCTGGGTTCCCGGGGAAATCCAAAGCACAAGTCACTGTTATTGCGATCTTTCCCTGATGAGTTACCTTCAGTCTTATAGCTCAAACTTCATTTGATAATCAGGTTTTTAGCTAACAGCAAAAATATAAAAGTTGTGTATATTATGGGTGGGTGTGTATATATATATATATATGGCTGCAAATTGTCTTCTTACCTCCATAAGTACTTATACACACGTGCACACACACATACACCACACACACAACACACACACATGCATACACAGCACACACACATACCACACACACATACACACACTTAGCACACACACACACGTATGCACACCACACACATAGCACACCACATACACATGCACACAATCATACCACATACTCTCACACACATACAACATACACATACCACACACAAACATGCACACCACACACATGCACACCACACACATAGCACACACGCACAGCACACACAGAACACACACAGCACACACACAGACAACACCCCCATGCACACGCACACACACACACTTCACATACAGCACACACACACACAACACCCCCATGCACACACACACACACACCACACACACACCACACACACACGCACACACACACACACCACACCCCCATGCACACACACACACCACACCCCCATGCACGCACACACACACCACACCCCTATGCACGCACACACACACCCATGCACACGCACACGCGCACGCGCACACGCACACACACACACACACACACACCCATGCCAGGACAAACATAACCTATTTACCTCCTCAAACATTTTCTTTCTTTCTTTGCTTCCTCCTTTTTTTTTTTTTTTTTTTTTCCTTTTAATGCTTTCTTGTTTTGTCAATAAGCCCAGGCTGGCCTCTAACTTGCTATGTAGACGAGGATGACCTTGAACGCTCATCATCTGTGTCTTGGGTGCCAGGATTGCAGGTGTGGGCTCTGGGTTTTACATGGTGCTCGACAGAACCCGATTTTCACACAGGCTAAGCAGGCGCCCGCTGACTGGGCACATCCTTCTTCAGGCTCATCCGTCATTTCTTTGTGGGAAAAGCATTGAAAATGCCTATTTCTACCTTTTTGAAATGCACACTGTAGTGCTTGTAATTAATACTCACCCCACAAGGCTGCAGCACGCCAGAACTTCCTGCTCCTTTTGGGAAATCAAGCAGTCACGAGCAACTTCTTCTCATCCTTCCTTAGCAACAATAAATTCTTTCTTTCATCCCAGCCTGGGGTTCCCAGGTCATAAAGAACTAGTCAAGTGCAGACCTCAAGTGAAGCCAAAATCCCTCAGGCCTCAGGCCCCTTCCATTGCTCAGGCTCGTGAGACAGCGGAGAGCACAGGAGTCCCAGAGCACCTAGTGGGTGTCTGCGATGAGAAAGCAGCCACTTGTGCTTTTGTTTTTTTTTAATTAAGAAAACTTTAAATACATTTATCTGTGCGTGAGTGCATGTGTGTATATGTGCATGTGTGTTCGTGTGTGTGTGTGTGTGTGTGTGTGTGTGTGTGTATGGTACATGTGTACAGTGTGTATGGTGTATGAGCATGAGTGTGTGTATGTGCATGTGCACACCTCTGTGCATGTGTGTGGTGTGTGAGCATGGGTGTGTGTGCGTGCGCGAGTGTGTGTGTGTGTGTGTGTGTGTGTGTGCACTTAGGGAGGCAAAAAGACAATTTGCAGACAGTGTTTCTCTCCCTCCATTGTCCTGGCAAACTCAGGCCATCAGGCTTGCAGAAAAGCACCTTCCCCTTTGAGCTATCTTGCCTGCCCTGCTACAAATTCTGCTACCAAGCCAAGGTTTTTGAACTGTTTAGAAGAGGTCTGAAAACACCCTCTGACCAAATTAAGTTTCATTCTGATTTCACACGGACCTTCCCAGCTTTCAGCCACGTCCCCAGTAGGCTCCCCATCAGGGGCAACTTCCAACCAGAACGCAACAGCTGCTGCGGCCAGGACAGGGCTCAGTTGGTGGAGACCTTGCCTAGTGTGGAGGAAGCCTAGCTTTGGTCCCTAGTACAGCACAAACCAGATGTGGGATCCACACCGGGCACTGTAGCCCCGGGAGGTAGAGGTGGAGAGAGGAAGATCTGGATCTCAAGGTCGCCCGAGGCCGATACACCTTGAGGCCAACCTGGGTTGCACCAGAGAAGGCAACTGTTCTCCTAGGACACTCATTTGCATCAGCTGCAGCTTCAGAAGCCTCAGTCATTACCATCTGCTCAGCAATGTCATCTGTCAACAGTCTACCCCACCCTCAGAGACAGACACTCTAGAAGACTTCGCTGCTGCCACCTGCCGAGGAAAGCACAGGGCAGCTTTCTTCCCACAGGGCGCAAGAAAACCACACTAAAAGCCTGATGTTAAAACAACAACCACAACCCTGTTTTCTGGTTCTTAAAGATTCCAACTGACCAGTGTTTGGGTGATTGAGATGCAGACACACTAAGCACCTTCAGTGTCACCACTGTCCTGCCAGTAGTGGGGACAAAACCCTGAACAGATGGCTGAAGAAACGAGGTGCAGGGTGCAGGGCAGATGAGGAGGGTAGCAAGTCAGCTCCTGGTTGGGCAAGTTGTGTGTGTGCAGACTTGTGCTGGGAAAGTTTACAGGAGTTCAGACTTTGGGCAACACTGTGAGATTGGATTACATCTTTACAATAATTGCTCGCATAAATGGACTTAGCACAGAGGAGAAGCCTATATTGACTTTCTGCTTCCCCAGAGAGGGGAGGAAAGCGGCACACAAGCTTTTCTTTAACGTACAATGGCAATCTTCTAATAGCAGCACTGACTTGCTCCAAAATACAGGATTCAGAGGCTGATAATCATCTTTGGGCCCTGGTTATTGCATGCAATTTTTCACATTCATTCGGCTTTCTTCATATACCTCTTACTAAAGTGACTCCTGTAACAATGAAAGCTTTTATGGGGCCCATTACACTGGAGAGCTAACCACTTCTGGGTTGGGTTTTTTTTCCCCTCCTTCCTCTTCATCTTCTTTTATTGGCTCGCTGGAATATTTATGGCCGTCTTTGTTCTCACTGCAAATGTATTCCTCTGTGTGTGGCCATTTCTGTTGTTTTTGTTGTTCTTTTGACATGAAATAGATAGCGTTTGCTGGGGTTTGGGTGGTGCCCTCAGTGTGGGCCTTCTGCTTTATCAACTCATTGCTGTTTCAGCCCTACAAGTTTTGTTCTCTCCTTGACATTTTTCTCTTGCAACGATATCATGTAAAACTCTCCGCTCTGCTTCCTGATAAACAGGTTCCCCAGATGAGGGAGTCCAACAAGCACTGGTCCTTGGAACACAGCTTCCCTCCCTAGGCACAGAGAGAACAGATGAAGGTCCCCGGTAGAGTGTCAGGGGCAGATTTACACCAGACAGCACAGCAAGGGAGCTCTGGTCTCCAAGGCTGGTGGACACGGGTGCTGCGGTCTCACCTTAGTGAATGAAGAAAAAAGAAAGAAAGAAAGAAAGAAAGAAAGAAAGAAAGAAAGAAAGAAAGAAAGAAAGACAAAAGCAAACATGACTGGTCCCAGGTTTTGCCACCAGATGAATGAAAAGGAAGAAGGAAGGGAGGGAGGGAGGGAGGGAGGGAGGGGGGGAGGGAGAAAGGGAGGGAGGGAGCGAAGGAGGAAATGAAGGAGGGAGGGAAAGAAAGAAAGGTGAAGGAGAAAGTTTGTTATGACATAAGTGGGAAGAGTGTAGCCAGAGGTGGGGGCATCCGGGCCGAGTGAATATGCCCTTGAGCCAAGTAGGGAGATGGGGCAGGAAGGGGAGAGTGGAGAGCAGCCAGGAGGCCCAAAGGTACAAAGAGGAAGGGCAACCAAAATGGCTGGCTTATACAGAGAACAGCCTCTGCGGGAATGGCAGGCCAGCCCCCGGACTGGAGAAGTTCAGGATAGAGGGCGGGTTATACCAGCCAGGAGGACCCAGTAACAGACAGGCACTGAAGGAGGCTGGGAGAACCTCGTGGCCAAGTCTGCTTTGAAATGTTAAATAGCCACCTCAGTCACCTGTTCCAGGTTTGAAGCCTAACACTTATGTGTTGTAGTATCGGCACCAGGGTCTTCAAATCCGTTCGGAACTCACCTTGCCTTCCTAGTCGCTGCTGGTTCTCTAGAAGAAGGCGGTGCGCTTGTGACTGCTGACTCCAGAGCAACTTAAGCACCTTGCTTAGTCTCAGTTTCCACGCCTGTGAAATGGGACCAACAGTTTTTCCATTACAGAGTTGGTGGAGTGGGCTGGAATAATAGAGCAACAAAAAGGCTGAAAGCTCACCCAGCCCACGTAAGAGCTCAGAACATCCAGAACATCCCCACCTGAGCCCTCGGCTCCAAGAAGGTACACAGCTGGTGCCGAGGAGTATTTCCTGTTGGGGACTCTGCACCAGCTAACCAAAGAAACTTGACTTAAGCCTAAGGAAGCCGCAATCCTTCCACAGGACCTGGGGCCCTATTACAAAGCCATGTGTGGAGGAGTTAGCAGAAAGAACTTCAGGGTGCTTCGCCGCCAGACGTTACTCTGCATAAAGCAATGCACAACCCACAGCATCGGTTTTGCTTCTCTTTTTGTCCTCACATCCACACAGGCCTGCCTGCTTGCTTGCTTGCTCAATTTTCCTTTGCCTGGAGCTGTTTCTTGTGTTTTCTCCACAACAGGAGTTGGGGGGGGGAGGGCGGTGTCTGCTGCAGACTCTCAGTGCAGCTTGTGTCTAACGTACTGAAGCCATTAGAAACAGAAAGCTTTCCCCAAGAAACTTAAGGAAGCCAGATCCCCTGGCTTCTCAAAGACATTTTAAAACCTGGTTTTTTTTTCCCATATTGCACTAATACACAATATGTATGACACTCATTCTGAATTCATTGCAACAGATGCCCTAAAGGCACCATGCAACAGGTGCCAGGTGCACGTGTAATTTTCTTAACCCACGGTTTCACTTCCCTAGGGGATCCACGCTTTCTTCACGGTTACTTTAGACAACTGGATGAGTTGTCACAAAACTTGACCCCTTGTGTTCCTCTGCACAGTCAGCTCCTCGGGGGAACCACAGGTGGCTGTGTTGCCAATATAGGGGAACAGAAATGCTTAGGGTTGACTTAGCCTAGCTGAGGGCTTGCGCTGTGACCCAGTCCCCTCTGGGAAGCTCCCTCGGACGGACCAGTGGATACTCCGCCATTTATCCAGGCATCATCAATCTCGCTGCTCCCCAGATGTGCCAGGAGAGACCAAGGACTTCCTGCAGTGTTTGTCCATGCAGGGGAATCTCAGAAGCCATGGGCGACCTCAGTCCATCCAGGGACATCCCCGCCAATACCTTCGCACTTCCTTAGGTGCTGTGAAGGAAACAGGTAACCCTTTCCTGAATGCTCCTAGTGGCCAGTGGGAAGTGGCATGGGTTGTTAGTATGCAGTGGTGGCGCACGCCTTTAACCCCAGCACTCGGGAGGCAGAGGCAGGTGGATCGCTGTGAGTTCGAGGCCAGGCTGGTCTACAAAGCGAGCCCAGGACAGCCAAGGCTACACAGAGAGACCCTGTCTTGGAAAGCAAAAACAAATACAACAAAAGAAAAGAATGCATTAGAACCACTAACTTATTCTGTGCTCATCTCTCAGACACTGTCACTTAGTCACCTAGTCACTTGGTGAGTGGGAAAAGCATGTGCCGCTGCTACTCCTGTTACTCAGGAGCTTCTGAGGCACCGCTGTGCTCAGGTAACATAGACAAGGAAGGCAAGAAGCAGGCACCTCACTGGCACGCTCCCCAGACAACAAAGAAGCCTGTGCTTCTTAGAGGGAGACCATCGAGTGCAGAGAAAGCAAGACGGAAAGCCTGGGTTGTGCTAATGCAGAGGACACCAGCTTGGTTTGCTTGTCTGGAATGGCCAAGGACACCCTCAGAAAATCATCACCTGTGCTGAGTCCCCCACAGGCTTGAGGCTAGTGACGCATTCACTTAGTGACCTGGGACACTGGGCATTTGTGGCAACTATCAGCACAGCACTGGAGAAGAAAAAAAAGCTACAAAAGCAGAGTTTATGAGCATCTGCCTCCGGTCTTAGAATCAGGCCAAGCCGCCTCTACAATCATGGTGTGGGCTGCCTTCCTAGTAAGCCTTACGAGATTGACTCACACTCTCGGTCTGAATCAAGATGAAGGTCTATATAAAGCTTAGTAAGATCTTCAAAGGTAAAACCAATTCACGTAATCTGTGGAGTTATGAAGTCGTCTGATGCAGAAAGGGAGCGTGAGGGCCTCCCAGGGTTATCTTCTCTCAAAAAAGCGGTATTGGAAGTCGCTTTAACCTGATTTGAACAAGCACATCTTGCCTTACCTCATAGAAAAAAACAGAAAGGGTAATGTTCTTGAATAGCAAGAAGACACAGTGTTTGTTATTTTAATTTCTAGCAACCATTACTTGATCACCAGGAATCTTGATGTTGAGCAGTTAGGGTGACAATTGCTAACAAAGTACAATTGTGTATGTGGTATATATGTTGCTACGTGCATATGAATACAGGTGTGCGCGCAGGTGTGCGTGCAGGTGTCCATTTCCGGTGCCTTCCACCTTATTTTTGAGATCTGTTCTGTCACTGAACCTGGGCTTGCTGCTTCAGTCACACAGGCTGTGAATCAAACCCCTGGGGATGTGCCGGTCTCTGTTTCTTTCAGCACTGGGGTTATTACGCACACATGGCCATGCTAAGTTTTTACGAAGTGTTGGGGATCTGAGCTCAGGCCCTCATGATAAGACAGCAAGACTTCTGCACGCAGCACCAAATCCTCATCAAAATGCAATTTTAGTTACCAAGTCACGTTTAGCAAGTTGCAGACATTATTCCCCCTCACCCTCCAACACTCTGAGGATGGCGCACTGGACTTCAGGCACGCGGAGCAAACGGCCTACGGTTGGATCCCATCCTCAGCCCAGGAGAGAGTTTTGGTTATCAGATGGTGGAAGGGCACTGTTGCCAGGCAACTAAGTGCTGTGTAGGAGCCAGGCAGGAAGGCACAGGACAGCTGCCAGGATTCATGATCTCGTGTGCTGTGTGCCAAGGTGGAGAAGTGCAAGGACAGGGAGCAATCGAGGAAGCTACGAATACGTGTGGTGAGTGACAGCCAAGGAGCCTTCTCAGCCGGACTTCCTTCAGAAAGATTTGGAGAAGTCTTTTCAAACTTAAATTTTTACTTATTTTAGTAAATAAAAATGTCTAAGGAAGTTGTCAGAAGCCTTCTTGAGAACATAGCAGCACTGCTCTCCAGAACACGAAAAATAACACAGATGCCCTCACTAATGATGGTTACCTGGCTCACTGGATGGCTCTGTGGCCTGCCTGCCCTACAGGAAGCCTGTGAGGCTCCTGCTGGCAGCAGCTCACACAGCCGCCCTTGTAGCGCACGCACGCGCGCGCGCGCGCGCGCACACACACACACACACACACAAGTCAAATTCAGTCCTATTGCTTTCTTTTCCTTCCTTGTGTCGAACACTGAAAGGCACAGGCTTCCCTGTGTGCGAGCAGACATGCTCACACCAGGACATGCTGAGTTCTCATCTTTCTACTCTTTCTGGAAAGATTTTTTGTTGTTGTTGTTGGTTTGTTGTTGTTCTGTTTTTAATATTTGCCACAATTACATACAAAGATATCCCTCCCTCCCTGAGTCTGATTTGCTTTTCCCTTCACTCGCACAGTGAGCAGCGCTGTTATGACATCCCCCTTTTGTCTTCATTCTTCAGCTGAGTGCACCCTAGGTTCAGATGTGTTGCTGCTACATAAAATTTTTTTTAAAAAAAATTTTTGTTGTTTGTTTGTTTGTTTGTTTGTTGTTTGTCTGTTTTGAGACAGGATTCCATGTTGCCCAGGCTGGCCTCAAATTCATTATGTAGCCAAGGATATCCTAGAGCTCCTCCTGTTTCCTCCACCATTGTGGGATTACAGACATATGTCACCACGCACACTTGATGCCGTGCTGTGGGCAGATCCCAGAGTCCTGGGCCTGTGTGGTAGGAACTCCTGCCCCAGCCCCAGCCACACCCCCAGCCCCAGCCACACCCCCAGCCCCAGCCCCAGCCACACCCCCAGCCCCAGCCACACCCCCAGCCCCAGCCCCAGCCACATCCCCAGCCCCAGCCACACCCCCAGCCCCAGCCCCAGCCACACCCCCAGCCCCAGCCACACCCCC
>OU015742.1:205494049-205505404 GCA_907169655.1 Acomys percivali | reverse complement strand
CAGCCCCAGCCCCAGCCACACCCCCAGCCCCAGCCACACCCCCAGCCACACCCCCAGCCCCAGGGGCTTTTCTATGGAATTCATTTGTTCTCAGTAAGATGCAATTGCAGGAGGATGTGCTCAGTAATAAATAATACCATGTAGATAAAATACAGGAAGAGGCGGTATTTTCTTTTTTTTTTCTTTTTTGTTTTTGTTTTGTTTAGTTTGTTTTTGTTTTTGTTTTTTCGAGGTAGTGTTTCTCTGTGTAGCCTTGGTTGACCTGGACTCACTTTGTAGACCAAGCTGGCCTCAAACTCACTGAGATCTGCCTGCCTCTGCCTCCCGAGTGCTGGGATTACAGGTGTGTGCCACCCTGCCCGGCTATGAGGCGATATTTTCATTATGTTTCTCTATGATATGAAAAGTAGGTCCTACCTTCAGGTCCAGCAGCTTTGTTCCCCGGGGAATCAATAGCACTGGCTGTGCAGGCTGACTGGAGATATGAAGGGCAGGCCCTGGTCTCTGGCAGTGGGCATTCCCCGACCCATCTGCCCAGTAAACAGTTATTGAGTGCCCCCGACTCAAAGGCTCTGTATTGCCATTACCTAAGCCTTATTTTTCACAATTAGCTGGAAAACTAACGACAAATTATATTTATTTCAATTGTCAGAATAAATAAATCAGTTACAATTGTGTTTCATCCATCCACTCAAAATACAGTTACCCTTCACTATCGGGTAGTGTACGTATTGGATGTGTGAATGGTGTGTACAGAAGTGTGTGTGTGTGGGGGTGGGTGGATGGGCGCATGCGCACATGAACACATATGCAAAGGCCAGAGGAGAACCAAGCATTTTCCTCTGTCACTACCCACTTTATTTTTTTGAGACAGAGTTTGTCACCAAACACGAAGCTTGCCCTTTCCGCTTGGCTGGCTGGCCAGCAAGCTTGCACAATCTGTCTGTCTTTGCCCCCAACACTTAGACTGTATGCTGCTTTCTACGAAAATGCTGGAGATTCGAACTCATTTCTGTTTGCTTTCATGGTTAAGTGCTCTTACCCACCTAGCCATCTCTTCAGGGGCCAGGTGCAATTCTTAAAACATATTTTTATTTGTGCGTGTGTGCGTGTGTGCGTGCGTGCGTGTGTGCATATCTGCCATGATGTATAAGTGGAGGTCAGAGGACAGCTTTGTAAAGCCGGCTCTTCCTTCCACCTTCAATGTGAGACCCAGGACTCAAACTCAGGTTGCCTGGGTTACTTAAGGCTTTTGCCCCACTGAGCCCTCTCCACGGCCCAGATGTAATTTGCTCTTTTTTTTTTTTTTTTGGTTTTGTTTTGTTTTTTTGATTTGTTTTTGTTTTTCAAGGCAGGGCTTCTCTGTGTAGAGTCCTGGATTTTGTAGACCAGGCTGGCCTCCAACTCACAGAGATCTGCCTACCTCTGCCACCCTGAGTGCTAGCCCAGGTGTGAATTTTGAAGAGTAGTTCTGATTCGTTGTTGGTTGAAACTCTCACAGGAGCTTCTGGCTGTGCTCATGGCCATGAAGTGCTAGGATAGCAGCGGGCTTCATTAACATGCTGTCCTCATCTGTGTTCAAGTAAAGTGCTCTCCAGGCTAAACCAAGCAGCGGTGTGGGATTTGTTTTTGTTTTTGTTTTTTAAAAAGATTTATTTATTTATTTTATGTATACTCTAGCTGCCTATAGAGCCTGCAAGCCAGAAGAGGGTGTGGGATCACCTTATGGATGGTTGTGAGCCACCATTTGGTTGCTGAGAATTGAACTCAGGACCTTTAGGATGAGCAGCCAGAGCTCCTAACCACTGAGCCATCTCTCTAGGCCTCTGTGTAGGATTTGTGAGCAGCTGGTGTCTGCTGATCTTCCCCGACAGCAAGCAGCCGAGAGGCCAAATGCCTTATTGCCCAGAATTCCTCGCAGATGGAGTTCTGGGTGCTAAGTCCACACACTCACCACAGGCTTAGACAGTGGGTGAAATGGAAGACACCTTCCCACGGATTCCCGGCTTTCTGTTGTTCAGTGTCTTTAGCACAGTGTTGGTTTCTCATGACAGTTTCTCCGTGATCAGGGACTGACTAACTTTGCGGAATGGAGAGGCCGATGTGGTGTGACAGCAAGCAACAGCTTCCTGGTTGCGGGCTAGGGGAGCTCCAGTTAATACAGTGGAATTCAAGCCTTTCTGACTATCATTGCTAGACTGGCCTCAACGATGGGCCAATGGCTGGGGTAGTTCCATAGTCCCGGCCAAGAGTCTGTCTGTGCCTCTTGTGATTTTTACATTGAATCTTTTTGCTTGTTTCTTTTTCGGTGCTGGAGCCTGAGCCTAGATCCATGGACACACTAAGCGCATGTGCTCCCGCTGATGGGCTATGCCAGCTCTGCCTATTCTTTTTGACTTAGCCTGATTTTATTCCCCTCATCAAAATCCTGGCTACTTCGTGAGGCAGGACATGTAGGCATAAGTCTTTACCCTCCCCGTTGGAGGCCAGGAAAAGAGCACCCAGGCTCATGTGTTAGCACTTGCAGATGTGGCCTCTGTGAGATATATTGAGATCTCTGTGGCCTTTGCTGGGTTGAGCAGTTTTCCACGTCTTTCATACAGTGGAGAAGTTCATGAACACTCTTTGCTGAGGGGTAAGAAGTAAAGTCTTGGAAACAAAAGTGTATTTTATTTATTCATCTTTGTAGTCTCCCTATCTAGCAAAGGGCACATATCATCCTTCAAAAAGAATTGAGTGCAAAATATTCATAGGGGAGTCATAGGAGCCTTGATATGGTTTTTGGTGGCAGGTGGGGGTGAGGGAGGGAGGGAGGAGAGAGAGAGAGAGAGAGAGAGAGAGAGAGAGAGAGAGAGAGAGAGCGAGCCTGGGTGCATGTGAATTGTGTGTCAGCATTCGGCAGGCGCCAACGACTGCCTCACCCAGAGTTGAAGTGGAGAACAGGGCAAGCAGCAGGTATGTGCTGTGACTGACTTTGAGGAACTGGCTTAAGCACTTCCGGGGCGGCCTTACAAATCCAAACTCCACATGGCAGGTGATCAGGAGAGATAGGTGAGAACAGCCCACGAGCCCAGGGGAAGCCGCTGCCAAAGGCGGATCTCGTCCCCGTCCCCGTACATGAAGAAGCGAGTCAGTTCTCAGCTTTACCCATCTTAGTGGTATTGAACATGGCGGCCTAGTTTTCCTAATAAGCAATTCTGATTCCTAAATAGCCCCCACTTAACGCTTTGACGAGTCACTGCTCTTTCGCAGTTGTTAGAGCGAGTACCCTTCCTGGATTTGCAGGCCAATTTCTATCCCTGTGAGGACAAAATGAGTCTAGACGGCTTCACTAGAAGTTTCTTTTAAAGACACTGTCAAGTGGTGGCTTTGAAACAGTCTCAGAGCTGAGCACCGCGGGGCTCACAGGGTCACGGTGCCTGCTGTCTATCGACTCTGCTAGTTAATAAAGAGTTAAACAGAGCAGCGTGGCCTTTTATCTTTATTTATTTTTTTTTTTAAGGCATTTTTGAAGGTGCTGAAGAGGGGAGGCCTGGTCCTAAGTGGTCATGTGGCTACCGCCATTCATCTTGGTAGTGACTATCTGTCAAAAGTGGCAAGAGTCCCTGTTAACAGCCCTGACCTGAGCAGTAATGAAGGGAGAGAGTGCACCGCAAAGTGTCCATTATCAGCAGGTCGGGAGCAGTAAATTGGAGCAGTTTGCTTCAATCTGCACGTAAGTTGAAATGCAAGATAGGTGAGGATCAGCGAGAGGCAATTTCATCCTATGATCATTTTTTGTCAGATCGCATCAGACGGGCAACTTAGTTCGATGCATGATTTCAATTAACCAAATCTGGCTGGAACGTCCCTGCTGCTGCGGGAAGCTCTTTTCTAAGCCTGGGCTCCCGGGGAATTTATTATTTAATCCCAGCTGAGAGCTCACAAGGGTAAGCCGCCTGGATGCTATGAAGAAGACTGACTCTTCCGGATAGTCACTGTGTAGTCTGACCCAAAGTCGGATCCTACAAGGCCCGGTGTCCGGGGTGGCTAGAGGGGCTACCCCGCTTATCTGCGCATGTCCAAAGGCGTACGTCTAAATGGCACGCAATGGTGTATGCTCATCCTTTCCAAAGGGATTCCCCTTCTGGATGACAGGGGCCACCAGATCCTAGGACCTGCACCTGTGCTAAGCAGAAGGAGTCCGGGCTGAAGCTGAACCCCGATGCCTTAACTCCTAGAAGCCCAGGAAGGTGAAGTGATAGAAGTGAACTCTTGGCTCAGTGGTTTTATTAAAACAGACGTTTTAATAAAGTTCATAAGCAACGCCACCTCTGCTTTCAAGCCATTTATAACTTAGGAGAAGAAGTCCATAAACACTAACAGTTGCCATGAAAACAGGGAGTATCATTTTTTTTAAAAAAAAAATCTGGCGGAAGTGAAAAGAGGTCATTTTTGGACTGGGATCCGGGACAAACATGAAGAACATAAACATTTAAACCCAAGCAGGATGCTACCAGGCAGCGCTGGAAAGTGGCGATGTGCCTTTCTCTACTTCTGCACATCCAATCACCACCTGAGCCCTGTAATGTTGCTAACGTGCTGTCACGGTTCCCGTGGGCTAGGGGCACTCGCTGCTCTGTCCTTTGCCTGGGAGATTATTGGTCTAAAACCAAGTGTCCTCGGGGGCTCCAATCCACTTGGGGCTTTAGCCTCTCCTCTGAGCTGTGCAGTTCTTACTGGCTGCCAACTGGGGAGCTGTGGCTGGTAATTTCTGAGCTCCTAAGCGACATTTGTGATTTCCAGAAAAGTGGTCCCTCCTCAACAGGGCACTTCACCCTCTCAAGGCGAGCAGAAGGAAGGCTCTGTGTCCTCAGCAGGCCACACCAGTGGCTCTGTAGGTCAATGACCGCTCACAGAGCAGCTCCTTCATCCTTCCTCGTGAGGCCTGCCCTGGCCCTCTGTATGTTACTTATTTTCTCGAAGCCAATGCTTCCCTCAGTTACTAGGAAGCAAGACAGAGATCGCGTTGAAACAGACAGGCTCTCTTTCTTCTGTGACTATGCAGACTTTATTCTCTCCAGGGTGGCTGTTTTGCTTTATTTGTTCGTTTGTTCATTCGTTTGTTTGTTTTGAGACAAGGGCTGATGTAGCCCGGCGCTGGCCATGAACTTGGCCAAAGAGGACCCCAAACTCGTATAATCTTCCTGCATCCACCGCCCAGGTGCTGAGATTATTGGCATGCACATCATTCCTGCTGTTATGCGCATGCTCCTACCCATCGGCCACTGCCCAGCCTCACTCTCCACAGCACAGGGGCGACAGAATGCAGTTAGGAACTCTTCTACTGGGAAGTGGGAGTGGGAGGTACGCCTTAACTCTCCAGCAGCCTGTCAGCCTTTGGAAGTTTGCCACCATCCTGGCTTCGGGCTCTTCTGTGTGTCCTCTTGTGAAACTTAAAAAAGACCTTTTTCTTAATCCTAACATTCTGAAATTAATTTAAAAAAAAAAATCCTTTTTCTAGCTCGGATACTGCCAAATGCTCTTGACCTGCAGGATATTTCAGTCAGTTCTAAGTGTTTTAGTTTTAGTTTAGTATTTCTTTGGCAATTTCTACTTTTCCTCTCCCCCACCCCATTTTTTGAATTATAACATCACACACTGAGTTTCTTGGATTACTCTAGTTTCCATGAAATCTCTCTCCCCTTCCCCACCTCAGGTTTGGCCTAATTTAGGAAATTATTATTATATTTTGTTTGTTTGTTTTTTGTTTTGTTTTACAATATCTTCCAACTGAACTTAATTTTTTAAATGATTTGTACTATCAAGAACTTCTCTTTTGTGCTATCCTTTTATTACAAAGATTTATTTATTTTATTTATATGTATGAGTGTTTTGCCTGTACAAGTGTAAGAGCACTGTCTGCACATTTGGCACACTCAGAGGCCAGAAGAGGGCGTCAGATATCCTAAAACTGTAGTTATGTGTGCTTGTGAGGTCCCATGTGAGTATGGTAAGAGCTTTTAACAGCCGGGCTTCCTCTTCAGCACTTTCTTACTATTCTCATTTTGAGGTCACAATTCTAAAAAAAAAAAAAAAAAAAAACTCTTATAATAATGTGTATGTGCACACACATGCATGCACATATATGCAAAACCACATGTGAGTCACACAAATGTACACATACTAGTAATGCATGCACATGAAAATATGTATAAGCATGAATGTGTGTGCATGTATGTCTGTGTCTACATGCACTTGTGAGTATATGGAAGGATAGTTTTAAATCAGAGTAAAGAAAAAGAGACAGTATATATTATTTTTATGAAAAATTTAGCTATCAAGACACCCAAAGGCCCACTAACCACGTGGCCCACCCACAGCAGAAGCCACTGCAATGTGCAAGTCTGTGGTGGAGCGGTGGGAGAGGAAGAGAAGTGGAATGGCTTGAGCACTAGGAAGAGAGGTGGAACTGGAGATTCAAGGGTGGAGAGCTGATGTGCGTGTCCTGTTGCTGCCACCTGAGGCCATGGTGAAGTCCCATGTTGCTGCTAGGGGCAATGCCTGGGTCCCTGGCCACACAGCAAACAGAGGTCTGTGTCAAAGACCATGGCTCACGAGAACATCCTTGGTCTGGGCTGCTGCCTGGACCAGGCTGATAGCCAAGGGCTGTGCTGAGCTGGCTCCGTCCCTCACTGTCTGAGGCGCTCAGGATGGCTGGCCCCATTCCTCAATCACTGCAGCCTCAGGTGGGCAGCACAGTAGAGCTGGCCTTGGTGTAGGAGGGTGAGCTGGCCCAGAGGGCCATCCCAGAGAGCCGTTCCTATCTTCTGTGAGAAATGCCCCTGCTAGCCCCTTGCCACCTACAGCAGGCAGAAGAGCTGGCCCCAAGGTCATGAGAACAGGAGAGTGGGTCTTACACTTTACCTGGGCAGCACAGTAGCGTTGGTCCTGGTGGAGTGAGTGTGACGCCTGAGGACATGAGAGCAGGAGAGTTGGCCCTGACTTTTGCAAAGCTGCACCATTGAGTGAGCTAGGCAGGGCAGTGCTGGAGAGCTCACCCCGGTGATGAGAACGCAGGAAAGCTGGTGTGCTGACCAGCTCAGCTAACACCCAGGCTGAGATCCAGGGCTTCGGTTGGCCCACCCCAACATCTACTTCGTTTGTGAGCTGCTAGTATGCATGAAAGAGCCAGTCCTGCAGATCCAAGGCTGCAGGATCTCCAAGACACGGGGCAACAGTAGGACAACCCAGGGGAGTCCCAGTGAGAATCCAGTATTGATTCAGCATGTAGCTGAAGCCAGGGGCCTAGAAGCAGACCAATGGCGCACTGCAACGAACATTCGCAAGTAAAGGTGTGTGGACAAAATGGTACACTGTGTGACACACTGTGACACATTACAGCTTCCACAAGATGTTTTCGGGGTGTTTGTTTGCTTGCTTTATATTTTCTTTTGGTGGGGGAGGTTGCGAGGGTGGAGGGTGGGTGTGAAGAGATGGGAAAATGAGATTGATTGGGGTACGTGATGTGAAAATCATAAAGAATCAATAAAGGGTTAAAAAACCTAATTAGCATACAAGTACTGGGTTTCATTTTGACACGTATGTATATTTGTCATGTTGGCGTGTGTGTGTGTGTGTGTGTGTGTGTGTGTGTGTGTGTGTGTGTGACTATACTTTTTTTTTTAACAGATTGAATTTTGATTTTGAAAACATTTGAAAGTTTCACACCCTACCACCAACCCAAAGTGAAACTAAAGTAAAGCTACTTGTGTGTCTGCTTGGATGGGGAAACACAGACCGTCAGCTGTGGTTGGAGCAAATTAGAATCACAGCTGTGTTCAAACTGCCTGTATCCACGCTAAACCAGCAACTTCTGGCTAGTTTTTTCCTTGTTGTGTTATTATTTTTAAATGTTTTTACTTAGTCTCTCAGCTGCCAAAAATTCTATCTCCAGAGCTTTCTCTTAAAAATCACAGAAACAGGCAACGTTCTCGCTTGAGAAGCCTACACCTGTTCCAGGGAGGGTAATCAATACCATTCTGTTCTTAAATTCTTTACATCCCCACGCCCACACCTAATCTATCCTGAAACTGTTCCCTGGTCAACTCAACATCACTCCATAAAAATCTCCCCAAAACAAAACCTACAAAACCAACTTGAGTGTTAACATACAGCTCTGACGTAGGCACGTAGCTTGGCAGGTTAGAGCAGTGATGCGTTGTGAGGCAGGCGACATAAAAGGTAGCCAGGGTTGAAACCTGTTGTTTGCTTCTGGAGTTCACCGTCCACAGATGCAGCACAGTCTACATTATTTCTGTAATGATACAGAAGAGCCATTCATTTAAAATTTAGTAAGGTGGCTGGAGACACGGCTCAGAAGTTGAAAGCACTGGCTGCTCCCTTGGAGGGACCTGCGGTTCACTCTTAGCACCACTCAAGGTCCTGGTGCCTTCTTCTGGTCTAAGAATATTCCAGACATGCACACAGTACACAGACAGCAAGTACAAATTTTATTTCTCATCTTTACAGTCATGTTAATGTGAAATGGGGCAAAACACTTTACCCCTTTGGACTCTAGTTTGCATCTTTTCAGAGATAACTCTCTACATTTCTTCTCAGGGACCAGAAGTGTATTGTGTGGTTATTTCTTCTAACAAAACACAGAAGACTCAGGAAGTAAGTGAAACCTAGAAGGTTCAGGAAGCTCCAGAAAATTACAGAACTCACAAGACCCTTCCCAAGGTTGCAAAAGAAGAGACACAATTCTTAAGGAGAGAAGATGGCCATGGCCAAGATGGCTGCGAGTTGCTGGGATGTAAGAATCCTGGGATGCAGCTTTTGTGAGTTGTAGCCCACGGTGTCACCACAGGAGTTTTGGTGCAGCAGCTAGATTCAGAGCATCCTCTCTCCTGGAAGCAACCTCTCATCCATACTTCTGCAAGTAACCTCAATAAAATCACTGCTTCAGCAAGCTGGCTGTGGCCGGAATTGCTGCTTTAGTCTATTTTCAGTGCCCTCTCTGGGTGAACAGACATTTGTTTGTGTCCCCCTGGGAGAAGCCACACATCTTCATGGGACATTCATGGTGCTCATTTTGTTAAGTTGTAGTTTAGAATTTGGAAGTTTCCATCACTGAACCACTCCCATCAGTAATATAATATTCTAGGAAAACTTTGAAAGTGGAGACTATAATTTTGAACCAGTTTTTAAAAAGAACACAGGATTAGGAATGTCCAATAAAACTTTGTCAAAAGCGCTTCACAGTTCTCTTGTCCTCTCTACTGAAGAATAACTCAATGGAAGAGAAAAAAACATCCTAACTGCTCTCATACTGCTCTGCAGTTCACACATGAGAGTTTGACCTAGAACGTGCTGTCCTTAAGAGGACATAACAAGGGTCTTTACTCTGAGCACCAACCTGCACGCATTTGAGCTTTCTTGGGCATTTGCTAAAATGTTGAGAATAATTGACTGAGATGAAATATATATGTGATGTACAAGAATAAGGAGATAATGCCACACATTCACAGAATGTATCTATTTAAAGAATAAAAATAACTAATTTCGAAGACATTGATAAATGATAGTCAGATGGTTAAAGAGATTAAAGAGTGGGGTGCTAAGTGCTTGGCTGGTAAACTACTTGCCTGGCAACCACTAGGATTTAAGTTCAATTCCAGATCCATGCGAAATCAAGCAAACAAACGATCCAGACATGGTGCTGTACCCTTGTAATCTCAGGCTTGAAAGAGGGGAGAAAGACAGCTTCCTAGGGATTCCTGGCCAGACATCTAAACCTGTTTGTTAAGTTCAATGAGAGATAATGTCAAGTCAATGAGAGATAATGTCTCAAAATTAGGTAGATGTCACCTGAGGAATGACACTCAAAGTTGTCCTCTGGCTGCCACATTCATACAGATATATGCATTATATATTATGCATATATGTGTGTGTGTATATATATATATACATATATATATTATATGCATTGTATTTGCAAAGAGAGAGAGCGAGCTGGAAGACACTTCTCTTCAAGAATAACTAAATCACTTAGCCACTGAAAACTGAACTCAAAATGGAGTCAGAGACTCACACTGCTGAAGGATGGTGACGAGTCTGCTCACTGGCAACGGTGGTGTTTCTTTGTAGCAAAATAATAGTAACTAATAGTAATGACCCTTCATTGGCCTACTCTTAGTAGCTTTGAATGTCTAAGACTCTTGATTAGATTTAATTAAGTAGAGTCAAGTTCACTTAACGTGGGAAAGGGATGGACCCAGAGAACTCTGCGGTGTCACAGGCTCCTTCTCCCTCTTCACATAGAGGAGCAGTGAGAGGCATCTGGTTAGTGCCTGGGCTTTCAAGATGCTCATGGAGGATCTTTAACCCTTTATGGTACTCTGGCTTTTGCTCTCTAAGCCCAGGTTTCTTAGACATCAACACTGCGACCAAGTCTAGCTCCCATCAGTGGCTCATGTCAGACAAAGAAATCTAAAGTACGCGCAGGGAGGCACAAGCAGTCTGCATGCTGTAATACATGTGTGACCATAATACAGAGTATTGGATATCCTAAAATAATTGGTTTGCTCCTTTTAAGTATTTGCGCTGCCACTTATTAACTATATATACTAATGGACTTGATTAAAATGTTTTTTACATATTCATATTATATTTCAAACATTCACTCTTCATCACCTCTTGTACCCTCCCATCTGTTCACCAATCCCTTTCCTCTTCCTAGTTAGTCTCTTTTCTACTTTTATGTCTTTTTTTTTTTATGTTATTTATTTATTTATTTGTGGACGGATGGACTGTGACCCAGTGAACTTTATTAGGCTTGCTCACGGATGTAGTGAGGGCTTGCTTGCCAATGGCTACACCACTGAAGGAAATGTTGCTTCCTCCTCAAATCCGTCACATCCTCAGAAAGAGAGGAAGGACTCTACGAACTGTTGTTTTAAAATTAGCAGTACGGACTAATAATGCTTATTGTTAGGCCTACCGTTATTATTATGGCAGTATAACCTGCTAGCAATCAATCAAGACACAGACACCTGTTATATTTTAAAATATCCTTACTTAACCTAGGGAAGGGCAAATATCAATCCCCTAAACTACTTCCCATAGTGGGGCAGGTATGAGATACCCGTCCCAACCCCATGCCATCTGCTTCTAATAATTTCTATCAAGCTACCTCCCATCCACGATCCCATATAGTGGCTGATGTTCTTCATCTGGGCCAAATCCTCCATCCATGCCGGCCATGTGCTTCTCCTCCACCTAACCCATGGTGGTGAGCCTTCTTCTTCCTACTTCTCCTGTCTCCCCACGCCCCCGGGGACCTTAGCCACGCCCCCGGGGACCTTAGCCACG
>OU015742.1:205470143-205485143 GCA_907169655.1 Acomys percivali | reverse complement strand
CACACACACACACACACACACACACACACACACACACACACACACACTTACTTACTCCTAGGAACGGAGTGTTAACTTTCTTAGCAACAAGATGTGCAGACAAATCACCACTTTACCTGGTTAAAGACCCAACAGGGTATGGACAGCGGCCCCCAATCCCCGTCAAGGTTTCCCAATGCCCATTGAGTCACAACAGGGCGTGCTATGAGCGCACAAGAACACAGCTGCAGCTCCCGGAGGGGACCACAGAATCTAGTCCTGTCTCCTGGAAATGTGCTTTGTGGCATGTGAGTGTGAAAGCATCTTGGCGGCTTATGGCACCGTCAGTTCCTAGAAGCCAAAACTATGTCAAGACTTCCTATTAATCTCAGGGCAAACAATATAATTAAAACAGCTTATGAGGCTGGAAGGATTCGGACCAGCTCTGCTAGTCGCTTTCCCGAGGCTGTCCATCCTGCCTCGCATCCCCTTCATCCCCTCCGGTGTGACAACCTCAAGTAGCTTGTGCACACACAGTAGTTCCTGAGAGCTGAGGCTCTCTCTGAGTGTTTTTGGTTACACGAAGTCAGCTGCAGTCTACAGTGTTACATGGAGGATTCCAGAAACAAAGAATGTATCCATCTTGGGTTGAGCTCCATTCTACCTTGACACACTCGGGACGGGATTGCCCCCAGTGTCCTGTGCGTCCACACAACTTACACGATCCACCACCAGTCACTTAGCACCATCTGAGACACTAGATTGGCTTTCCTGGGATTGCATGTAAAGTATGTATATGTGTATATAAATGCAACGCACACAGATGCACAATACGTACAGCGCTCAGTTCTACCTGTGGCTTAAGGAACTCACTGAGGGTCTCTTACGTGTATTTCCTTCTGCCTACGATGCTCTTCCTCTTCCCCTGTTTACCTAAATGATTGCAGCATGCACTTTAGATGTCTGCTGGGCTCTCTGTTTCCTTGAGGAACTGGCCTTCCGTTGCTTTCCAGACAATGTCTAATGCCCATGCTTTACATTACATTATCGTAGCAGTCTCATTTTTTCCAACACCAGCCAAGAGTGGAATCTAACACGGTGTGATAATGAATGTATCATCACCTATTACGTACTATAGAACTGGTGATTTGGGTGGGGCTGGGGACTGAACCTGGGACCACACACATTCTAAGTGAGCATCCGACCGTTGAGATGCACCCTCACTTCTCTTGTTTTTTTGTGTTCACTTCAGAACCTTCTCTCACTAAGTTGCCCAGGTTGATCTTGAACTCAGTCTTCAGCTCAGGACTATGCCACCTCCTCCAGCTGATGTTGGTTTGTTTGTTTTATGCAATGGCTTGATAACTTACACAGTGCCTGGCCCATACCATACACTAAATAAATACTTAGTGAACAAATTTATAAAGAAGCTAGGAATGCAAACTTTTCCAACTTAATGTTCATATTAACTGGGCACATTTAGTGCTTTCCCTGTAGTCTGTTGCTAGGATCCTCGAAGGCCTGCTCCGGCCAAACTGTAGAGGCTGTACACTTTTGTGTTCCTGTCCCCTCAGTCACTTCATTTGGGGACAGAAACTCCTCCCTGCCAACTTGTGACTTCAAGAACACTGGCTTCTGGAAGTCAGGCTTCCAGCTGCCACTTCTGGTGTCTGCTGGTGACACCGGGGACTGGAGGCTGTCCTTTTTCTCTGGAGTCCCCTGCATAGTTGGGTCAGCAGCCAGACTTGCTCTCCATTTAACTGAGTCCTCGTATACCTGTTCTGGTCCTCCAGAGTGACAAGAAGATTAGGGAAATGGAAACCTCCCACATACATTACAGTAATGAACTGGGAAGCCCTTAAAGGCCACCAGGGTGCAGGACCTTGCCTCTCTCTCCCTATGTGAAGGCTGAGTAGTCTGTGTTTGGAAGTCTGATCAGGCTGCAGTCTGCAAAATCACAGCCCTGATGCCAGCTCCCTATGTAATATGCATCCAAAGAGACCTGAGTGTATTATTCCTTCTAAAGTCAGTTACCATTGAAGCCACTAAATTGACTCTGCATCTTCCTGTCTTGGGCAATGACAGAGGAATAGCAAGTTTTTTTTTTTTTTCTTTTACTGAAAATGCTCATTTTTTCAAAACCAACTCCTTCTTTGAAGATTTCTCTTTCAAAATGGCAAGGAACAGAGGCTTTACTTTACAGAGGATGGCAGAAGACCAGCAAGTCAACATTGAGATCCAGGGGGGCTAATGTTAGGGGCTTTGTTTTGAGGATGACTACCATGGTGACTGGACAGAAAACAGAAGCAAAGACAGCAAGGCAAAATGTGGAAACCGCGTTTGCAAGCCCTGCACCCCAACTTGGCCTTTCTGGGTTCACTTGGATGAGGCACCTCTGAAGAAGCATCACACATGGGCAGAGCCAGGTGCCCTGGGATCTAAGTCTTTTTTCCTCCCTTCATCCCTACCTACAAAACATTCCTTCCAGAGCTCAGAGCAAGCCCCTTGTCCCTCAAGGCAGCCAAGACTTAATCACTTTATGAATATGGGCATGGCTATGTGAAGTTACTCAGGAACCGAAGTCTATGTGTGTTTCAAAATTTCAACCCCTAAACACTACTATGTTCTTATAGAATAGTTTTTCTCCAGCCCGTGCCCTAATATCTTAACCCAAGTCCATAAGCATCCAACATTCTCTATTCTCTTAGGACCAGAGACATCAAGAAAAGATTCACTTACTTAACTGATTTTGCCAGCACATGATCCATTAAATTCCCTTGACACTTATTTGATTAAACCACCCCAGCGGGAGGAAATGGGCCTTCCAGAGGCTCCTTGTCTGGTCAGACTGTAGAGACCGACACCACTCAGTCATGACTGTTGGCACTTTGTTGTTTGTGCCGAAACATCAAGCGAAGCTGACTTACAAAATAACTGTCCACCAAACAGATGATCAGATTTGTACCTGCTTGCTGCCTAGAGAAATAATGGGGAGGAGATGACCTGTGAGCTTGCCAAGCTCAGGCAGCGTCAGGAGCAGGAGCTGGGTGCCTGCAGGCTGCCGTTTGTTAAAGCACTCCTTATTCTCATATTTTGAGAGATTCTGCCTTGTTAAAATCACTTTATTTGTGCTATAGTGATGGCTCAGCAGTTAAGAGTACTAGCTGCTCCTTCAACAGACCCAGGAATCGATTTCCAGTGCCCACAGGATAGCTTACAGCCATCTATAACGCGAGTCCCAGCGAGATGTGATGCCCTCTTCTGGCCTCTGTGGGCCTCAGGCAGACACATAGTGCATAGGCATACATTCAGGCAGGACACCCACGTGTGTAAATAAAACTAAACATTTCAACTATTTATTTTTCTTTTTTTTTTAAGATTTATTTATTTATTACATATACAGTGTTCTGCCTGCACCCCAGAAGAGGGCATTAGATCACATTATAGATACTTTTTAAGCCACCATGTGGTTGCTGGGAATTGAACTCAGGACCTCTGGAAGAGCAGTCAGTGCTCTTAACCTCTGAGCCATCTCTCCAGCCCTAAACTATTTCTTAAAGACTGCTTCCATCTACACTGATACAAACGAGAAGGGAGTTTTCCTCTTTAAACTGCATTTCCAGTGTTAAAGCCTGAGCACCCTGCATGGTGGTTTCTCGCTAAGTTCCTATTTGAGCTTGTCCTTCCTTCTTGTTAAAATTCTACTCCTTGGGAGCCCGGCATGGTGGCGCACGCCTTTAATCCCAGCACTCGGGAGGCAGAGGCAGGAGGATCGCTGTGAGTTCGAGGCCAGCCTGGTCTACAAAGTGAGTCCAGGGCAGCCAAGGCTAACACAGAGAGACCCTGTCTCAGAAGAAAAAAAAAATTCTACTCCTTGGAACCTTCTCAGGGCTGATGCTTTCAAGCTGATGTCTGCAGCTGCACGGGCCTTTTGAGCCCTGCCAAGGGGAGAAGATATTTTGCCCTTCTGTATCTTGTTCCTTGTGCTTGGGAAGTATTGCTTTGTCACATAATTAGAAGGGAGGCCGCTGACCTTGAACTACACCCTTGAGACTTGTCGGTCACCGGGAACTCTTCTTGTGGCAGTTTACTCAGGATTCTTGAATAATGGAGTGACCCCGAGGACCGCACCCAGAAAGCCTTTATAGTGCGACCGCTCCAATCAGAGCCTGCCACGTTGTCACTTACAATTGGTGCAGAAGGATCTTGCCACCGGGCGTCATACCAATGCGCATGCGCATAAGGGGCTCACTCAAGGGCGCGTTGCGCATGCGCATTGCTCCGGGGAAGCAGCAGGGGGCGCTGTTATCTGTGGCTCTCCACAGAGACTCAGTGATCATAGTGGAGGAGCACCACCCTCCACCAGCCCCGCCAAGCACAGCAACAGCCCAGGAGCCTCTTCAGGCATTCATTCGTGTGTGTATGATCGCTGCGTTTACGTGTGTTTGTTTATTTATTTATTTTTAATACAACTGAATACGGACGAACGAGCAGGCCCGCTTGGCTAATCTGGGTAGGGGAAGTCCGAGGTTTCAAACACCAGGGAGAAGGACCAGCACCTAGTGTTAGGCAAAAGTTGATCATTCCTAACATTTGTACTTGGCCCGGAAGGAGGTTTGGTCATCCCTGTGGGTCTGAGGCATTGGGGTACTAGGCATGACCTTGCTTAGTATTATGTGCCCCGAGTTTTGACATCGGCATTTAGTAATCAAAGCACACATTTCTTTTGAATATCCTCGAGCAACAGGTTTTTTTGTTTGTTTGTTTGTTTTTTGTTTTTTGTTTTTTTGTTTTTTTTTCTGTTTTTTTGTTGTTGTTGCTGCTGCGGCTTGGCTTGGCTTCGCTTCGGCACAGGGTAGAAAGCTGCACTGCTCGAAGCAAGGCATCTCGAAAGCCTCGTAGAGGTGAGGTGACGGCGACTGAGGAGTGCTGCCGCACACCTGTCTTCAAGATTTGTTCCCTAAACTTCTTTCCACCCGAGGTCTAGAGGCAGAGCCCTGGGCTTCGGTCGTCATCTGAGTGTTAAAACAGAGTAACGTTTCTAATAGAGAATATATGCCTGGCCCTCGTGTGTGCTAGGAGTGTTCTCTCACGTAAATCCCCTAAGCTAGATGCCCCATCCTGGCTTGTTTCCCAGCTTTGTTCTGCTCCGGAGCAGCGAGCAGCCTTCTGCCTCTTAGGGGAGCCGCTGTGCATAGGCAGAGGACATTTACATGCCTCTTAATTCAGTCATGTAGGTTTTTCTAGGCTCTTCTACAGCCACAAAAGAATGGCAGCCCTACTCCTGGCTTGACATTCTGTTAAGGTGCAGGTCCCACAGTGATTGGAAACAGAAAAGGTAACTCTCAAAATGAGAGCTGCCAATAGTAAACCACACAACTTCTTTATTGAGAAAGCTGAAGACAACACAGTTCGTGGAAGTTCAGGAAGAGCATCAGGGATGCTCTCGGGCCCCCTAATGCTAGGATTGTCTCTAGACTTGAATCGCCTTTGACTTGATTATTTGCCCATGCCCTTAGCCACAAGTGAGGCACTTCTGGGACACTGAGAATCCCAAGTAAGAGGCACATCAAGAGCAATTTCTTCCTGATCATCGCGAATGGAAGAACTGAGTTTCTCTTAAACACAAGACAAAGACCGAGGGGAAAAATCTAAATATAGAGGTGTAAGTATGCTAAAATAAGAAAACTATGCACGAAAAATGTAAATGTGCTCTGATGTTGGGTGTAAACAATGTAATATCTTGAAAACTATCCGGTGTGAGTGGGGCGGTGCTCACACCCTCAGCTGCAAGTCATAGGAGGAATTTCTTTTCCCTAGATGCATTTCATAAACCAACTGAAGTCTGTCTACTAACAGAGCACAGGAGATATGTTTTAAGAAAGAGACAGGGAGGGAGAGGGAAGGAGGGGGGAGAGGGAAGGAGGGGGGAGAGAGAGAGGGAGGGAGAGTTCTTTATGTTTCTTTGGCGTTGGTTTTGTTGTTCAGTGGTCAGAGCTCCCAGCCTTATCTATGCATCAGGGCACCTTTCATAACATGGTTTGATGACGACAACAACTCTAAATATAAAAAGGGAAGGACGCTGGAGTTAAAGGACAACAGAAAAGAAAAGGACTTCAAAGACAGAAAAGGCCATAATTTAAATGCTCAAATACATTGGCACCCACAAGAAGAGGCTCTCTCCTGACATGCCTTAACCACAGCAGCCTGAAGACCCCATTAAAAAATGTACCAAAGAGTTTAGAAAGCAAATGGACAATAAAAGTGCATGCACACACGTACACAAGCTTCAGGAACTATTTGGATTGCAAATGATGATGAATTTAACCTTCAATCTAATAACATAACTAATTGAGGAAGAATAGTAAAAACCTCCGCTCTGTCCCTGAGGGATGCACAGGAGAAACTTTGTGGCTGTTAAAGTGCAATGAGGTGAGAGGAGAGAAAAATGTGATGAACTACCCATGAGATCAAACTAAGTAGTAATTCCCAAATTCAGAGACCAGAGCAATGAGTAAAACAACAACCAATGAAATAATAGAAGAAGAAAAAAAACTCCCTAAAACATTATAACTCAGCACTGAATGGTCAGGATTCAGGCAAAATTATTAGCAAAGGACTATACCTCTGAATAAACTGAATTTTAAAATCTAAATTCAAGAAAAAGAAGGACATGGTCTAATGGCTATGCAAAAAGGGGCAGCAACCAGAACACTCTGGCTTCTCTTTTTCAGTGTTTACTGACAGACACGCAAGAATATGACTGCTGTGCACTCAAAAGCCAGAGAGATGAGTATGAAACTCTCCTCAGAGGACTGCAGAGATGGCTTAGTTGGTAAGAATGTTTGCTGTGCAAGTATAGTTTGGATCCGTAAGCCTGGAACCCCAATGCTACCAGCCAGCCAGTGCAGCCAGCCAGCCTAGCTAAAATCCAGCAGGCTCTAGGTTCCCTGAGATACCTTTGTCTCAAAGGAATAAGGCAGACAGTGATGGAGCAGGACCTCTGTGCACATCAGGCAAGCTCTCTTACACACACACACACACACACACACACACACACACATGCACAAGCACAGACACTACACTGCACTGCACACACATTTGCACTGCATACTACATACACACACATGCCCATGCACATGCACAGGCACACGCATGCATGCGCTACACACCACATATACACACATATGCAAACACACACACATGAACCACACACATAAACATAAATAAGTAAATAAACAAATCTGGATGGTGAGTGATTGTAACAAAGCAATCAGGAAAAAGTTTAAAGCATCAGACCCTGGGTGTTTTTCCTGAGTAGGTTCTTATTCCTTAAGGCTGACACCTATAGCCAAGAGAAAAGAGAAGAAAAACCACTATAGCAGATTATGAAATGCAACACGTTATAGAGGTATGTTAGCTGATGTAAAACTTTGAGAATCACAGCTCCGATAACTATTGCTAACAGAGCAGAATCAAGAGATTTTTGAAAAGATTCATAAAAGGGCTGGAGAGATGGGCGAGCTATTAAGAGCACTTGTTGCTTGCTCTTCTGGAGGACCCAGATTCAATTCCCGGCACCCACGTGACGGCTCATGTGCCTGTCACTCCAATTCCAGGGGATCCTATGCCCTCTACACATTGGTGTACAGCCAGGCCTAAGTCTAGATAAATAACTGTGTAAAAGATACACGAAGTAACTTAATCCTAAACTAATTTACAAACACTTAGAGATTAGTGTCTTTATTTGGGACAGAGTCTCACAGAGTTCAGACTGGCCTTCAATTCCATGTAGTTGAGGCTGGCCCTGAGCTTGAGCTGGCCCTGACAGCTGCTCTTCCTGCCTCAGCCTCCCGAGTGCTAGGATTACAGGCAAGCACCACCATGTCCAAATGAAATTTTTTGATTTAGAAATTAATATTGAATAAAAATTTAAAGAAATACAGGCTTCAGAACAAATTTTTACATTTTTAGACAGCTAATAGAGTTGAAAGATTTTCCTACTCCCAGTCACTATAAAAGATAGCAGAAAGAGAGCAACTGTGTGAATGGCGGATAACAGAGAGGAAAGAAAGCCCCGCTCAGGAAGCTTGGACAGGGACGCGATACAGAGTTGTGTGGCTGGTAAGGACTGTTCCTAGCAACAGGTTGCTTCCTTTCCACTGGTCCCTTGTCAGCTGAAATACAAAAGGGGTTTTGTTGTGGTTTGAGTTTAAGTATGCACATTTAACATTGTAAACACAGACACTGTGGTGGCAGAAGACCACTATGAATCTCTGCCGCCCTTCTCCTGAGAGGTGGAAGCTGTCTCCACTTTCTTCACTTGGGCTTTCTTCCTGACTTGCTTCTGGCCAGTGATAGCACCCAAGTTTAGCTGATTAAAGGCTCCAGTATTCCACACAATCGGGAGGACTATACCCCAGATCAATCTACAGCAAGGACACTACAGACAACAATGTGTATTGCTATTGAAAATTAACGGCGGGTTTTAAGCAGTCCCTGATAGTGTGTAGCCAGCAGTGATACGTGCCCAGTCACAGCAACTATCAGGCAAAACGGAGTTTGCTCAGGAGACTCGAAACTGCCCCTGACAGGCTGCATGAGGAGCACACGAGGTTATACATGCTAACTAGAGCCATTTAAGTATTCCAGGATGCACTCACCAGCATTCAGTGTTTGTCAGGCTTGTTTGTTTGAGGCAGGGTCTCTGGTTAACGTAGATTAGACCTGTCTCAAACTCTCAGCAAACTCTGCCTCTGCGTTCTGAAGCATGGAGTGATAGGCGCCGGCCCCTGCCCTTGCCCCCCTCCCCCTCCCCTTCCCTTCCCCCTTCCATGAGCAGCTTAACTTTGGTCTGAAGAACTCCATGCTAGAAGGAAGGGCATTTGTGGATAGAGGCCCTGAAGGAGAAGATCCGTTCTGCACAGGGCCAGAAGACTAAGAATCAAAGTTTCCACTGAGGACAACCAGGAAAAAGCTCTCTTGGATCTTCCGGTGCAGGCCACCTGTGCACTGTGTACCTGTGCGCGTGACTCTGAGAAAGGGGTGAGCCATGTTTCAAGGTCTCTGCTGTGGACTGCCTTGCCTGAAAGCAGTGGCTGGTTCAGATGGGTTACTTTCCTCTTATTGAATTGATGAACTCTTTTCTTAATGCCAGTACACACTGTATCAAAATCCGCATTCACGTCCACGGCTGCCGTGTATTTCACACTCATACACACTGATACAGTTTGCAAGTGTCCCTCAGAGCCATGGGTGTCGAAGGCTGGGTTGCCACTCTGTAGTGAGCTCCAGTGAATGGATGTTTGGCCGCTGGGGTCGTACCCTGGATGGGAACACTGGACCCATCGCCTTTCCATCTGTCACCCTGAGGCAAGCAGCCTCCTTTGTGGTGTGACAGAAGGAGCCGCCACAGGCCCAAGGAATAGTACCAGGTGACCGCGGATGGGAACCTGTGAGGTTAGTAAACTCAGACAGGCCCTCCTCTCCACCTCATTGTCTTGGGTACTTTGCCATAGCTACGTGGAGCTGATGAACACTAGCCGTGGATCCCCAGACGACGCTCTGAAGTGATCCCCATCTTGTTTGTGGTTTAGCGTGTTGGACATTATACAACGGTAGACTTGCCTGGGGTCTTAGTAACCGTGGAAAGCAGAGAGGATGCTTGGATTTATCCCGGGACCATCAGAGCAAGCCACTTCTCCTTAAGATAGGAGAAATTGGGAAATAACTAAAGTACAAACCACGTTACAGAACATTATTACAGTTAATGTTTTACTTGTAAAAAACAATGGGCGACTTGGGAAAATGTGACGGATTTTAGTACAAAGAGAAGGATCCATGTGCATATTTAATATATACTTATAAGAAAACGCCACAAAAATCAGCATTCATTATCCCTTGGTGGTAATGTTCTATGAATAATTTTTAAATTTTCTACTTTAAATATCTGTACTTGAAATAATTTACATGCATTATTTTTCAACCACGAGAAATACATCAAAGGACTTTTTCCCTCAATGATGCAGAGGCGAAACACTAATTAGACTAATGGCAGCAACGGTGCTAGAGGATTCCTTTCTGCTTAACTGAACTGAATTAACAACACAAGCAGGTAAGTAATTCTTACACACAAAAAGAAGAAAGATTGAAAGCACATACAACCAGCAGCTTAGATCCCCCATTTCCTTAGTACTGGGGCATTGTGTTGCTGTAACATAATTGTAGCAATGTCGTTTGGCTGGAGACAGTAAAGACTTGAAGCCGCTAGGCTTATGCTGTAAAAGAAATAGCTGTGAAATTGTTTCTCTGAGTACTACCAATTTTCATGGGCCCTTCACTTCCTGGGAGTGAGGTAAGTAGTGTATACAACAGGGGCCACTTTGTCCTTCCTGCAAACAGGAACGCTAGACATCAGAAAATGGAAGCCACAGGTTCCTGTCCATCAGGAAAGGCTTCTGCACACCAATGGGTCACACAGGCAGATCAAATCCACCCAGAAACTAAGTTCCAGAGTTGCTGAGTTTGAAATTATCTACCTGCTTCTTTTCTGTGGCCCAAACTTTAAGACCAAGAAACAGTTTCACATCCTCTAGCCAAATCTAGTCATGAACATGTGTGTGGAGGTTCTCAGTGATGCTCACAAACAAAGGCAAGTTAGCAGAGTTACACTGAAACAAATAAAACAAAAACAAAAGCTGACAGGAGAGACCTAGGATAGTCAAATTCATAGAGAACAAAAGTCGACCGCTTGCTGCTGGGAAGCCCGTGAAAATTCTAGAAACCGAAGGTGGTCATGGTGATGCGACAAATGCAGATGTAATGTACATCGAAAGAAGAGAAACTGTTAATACTTTACTTGAAGACACTTTATCCTGTCTACACAGTGTGGATGTACACTGTCCCCTAAAAGGATGATATGCTGAAGGCTTGGTCCTCAGCTGGCTGCCAATCACTGAAAGGTGGTTGAGTCCGGTGGCTCTGACGTAAGCCATTGATGGATGGTTATGGACCACGGCACCTGGTGGGAGGTGAGCGTTGGAGGGCGTCCCCTGTTCTGATCGTGCCCTGTCCCTCTGCTCCTACATGCTTTGCTCTTAGGCTCACCCCCATGATGTTCTGCCTGCCCACACAGAGGCCCAGAAGCAAGGCAGGCAGGTGACCATGGCATGAGACTTCTGACCACAATCTGAATCCACCCATCTTCTTTGGTTTGCCCGGGTATTTTGCCATAGTGCAGAAGGCTGACCAACAGTCTGCCCTATCATGGTTGTTTTACTTTCATACAGTTACTGGTTTTACAGTTATGATTACACTTTTACTCTATGAGGCATTGATAATTAATTTCAGTAGTCTATTCTATGCATTTTATTTTGAAAAAATTTCAGATTTCAGAAGTATTTCCAAAGAGAAGAAGCCCTCTCTGTACTCATCCTCGGACTTCAAACCCTGCCTTCCCAAAGGCTG
This sequence comes from Acomys percivali, assembly GCA_907169655.1. Lineage (NCBI taxonomy): Eukaryota > Metazoa > Chordata > Mammalia > Rodentia > Muridae > Acomys > Acomys percivali. The sequence goes on along the minus strand of OU015742.1, from coordinate 205,473,698 downwards.
GTGATGTTACTATGAGCTGTGCTTGGCAGATGTGGCCTGTGCCAGCTTACAGCTCTGCACAAGCAAGGTTCTGAAAAAGCCACCTGAATACTAGCACAATTTCAATTCCTGTGCTGAAGCTGTGAAGCTATGGTTCACGCTACACACTTCTCACAGTCCACCTTGGCTCACGTGTTTGCTGGGGATCTCCTTTGTGGGTGCTGCTTCTCAATCGTCTTGCCTTTCCCCTCTTTCCTGCCTTTCATCATACACTTCAGTAGCAGCATTATGAGGCTGACTGACCTCATTCCCCAACCGTCACCTGCCTATTCCTCATCTCCATATCAGCTTGTTATTGTGTTCTGTACATGGAATTTTACTGTTACCCAAGCCCTATTGAGCACATATACGGGGGGGGGGGGGGGGGGGGGGGGGACAGGGACACAAGAGGGGGGGGGGGGGGGGGAAAAGAGGGAGGGGGAGGGGGAAAGAGAGGGAGGGAGAGAAGAAGAGAGAGGGAGAGAGAGAGAGAGAGGGAGAGAGAGAGAGAGAGAGGGAGAGAGGGAGAAGGAGGGAGGGAGGGAGAGAGAGAGAGATTGTACAAATCAAACTCTTTTCTACTTTCTGGTACTGTATTGCCTCTAGTGAGCCCTCCTTCCTCCTTCCTTCCCTCTTTCCACTGTACCTTCTCCCTGATGAAGAGCAAACCTTACACAAGGCAGGCAACACTGCCGCTGCGCTACACTTCCTCCTTGCAAACGCGTCTTGGTTCTCCACACGCCCCTAGACACACAGACCGCGCACACTTCAGGCTGAGCTCTGTACCCTCCATACGGACCCGCGCACACGTCAGGCTGAGCTCTGTACCCTCCATACGGACCGCAAGGGCTACGTTTGTCCTTTTATCCCACTTAACAGACGTCGTTGCTTCAGTGTGTTTCTGTGCTCACCACCCTCCAACCTTCCCTCTACAAACGTCCACATTCTTGGAGGACAGAACTGCACAGCATTTATGATTTTATCTCCCAGCGCCTTGTAATGAGACCAGGAGTTGGCGACACAAGCAGTGGATAAGAAAATAATGGAAGGAGAAGAAAAGCACATGAGAACACGTGTGGCTAGGACCTCTCAGGCGTGTAGAGGGCAATGCAGAAATTGTCACGGCCTCCACAGGTGGTACACACACCAAACAGAGCAAAAGCTGTGCATTTCCTGTTCTTCCCCTGTACCGTGAGCTCTGTTAGAAGTTTTGGAATGTGGTTCTGGAGAGATGGCTCAGCCATGGCATTTGCTCTCTTGCAGGGGACACAGGTTCAATTCCCAGCATGCACATGGTGCCTCAGGACTATTCATAAGCAACAGATCCAGGTGATCCAACACCATGCTCTGACCACTGAGGGCACCAGGCATACATGTGGAGTGTATATTTACAAACAGGCAAAATAGTTATGTCCATAAGACAGAATGGATAAATCTAAAAAGAAGTCTTTATAGCCTCAGAGTGTTCTGCCTGTTGCACAGTATGTATCTATTGCTATGACACTTTTTGCTTTATTTTAGAACTTGCTTTGCTAACTCCAAAATGAGTTGGTTTGAATACACAATTTCCAGCTGAATGCTGTTCTAATAACAAAGTTCATCAGACAGAGGCGCCCTTCAAAGGCACAAAGAGTTAAGTGTGTAATTTTCTTAATAAGACTGGAAAGGCAGGGCATCATTTTTTTTCTAACTATGGCATGCTCTGTGACACCATGTAATTTTGGGGGTATCTACACTTTGCTGGGAAAAGAAAAAAATACCTAGTCTCTTTAAAAACTATTTTTGCTGCCAGGAAAAAAAATCATTTGCTCTGTCACAATTATGGCAATAAATCTCATAGTGAAGACATTTAACGATGGCCACAAGGCTTCCTTCATCTAACTTTACAGAGACATGCTTTTAACGTGGGGGGTGGGGGGGGGGAGAGAAAAAAATGGCTGTTTTAGTGTTTCTTTTTTAAATATGTGGTTAAAAAAAAGCAGTAGCCTTCTGGCCTTGAGTTTGTGTGGCCCAGGATCATAGACCTTTGCCTTTTGTGTATGTGGACTGAGCAAGCTTAGACCAAAAGATACAAATCAGAAGTGTGCTTAAATTCACAAAAATTCAGAATGTCAACATGGCGTCATGAGTAGGAACTGACACATAGGATGGGCAGACATCACAGTTCAGGCTCAGTAATAACTATTTTACAAAACGGCGGCCTTTGGGCTCTGTGAAGAAGGCGTGCAGAAAACACGAATGACCCTGTGTTTTGACTTGGGTCTGATCCCCAGGACATCTTACTTTGTACACCCACATGTCTCAAACTCTGACATCCAAACCACCTCTAGTCCCAAGTAGTTTAGGTAAGGTAAACTGAGCTGTGATAAGTTGTTCCTGTTTGCTATTGTTTGGTTTTGGAAAGAGCCTCACTTTGTATTCTTTCCTGAGTGGCCTGGAACTCCATGAGACCATGCAGACCTCAAACTCATAGATGCTCACTCGGCAGGCTATGCTTCCCCATTTTTGGGATTAAAGAATGTGCCACCACACCTTGCTAAAGTACTTTTTTTAAAAAGGCGTATTTATTTATTTTATATATTTGTATGTGCCTTGGTGCTTGTATGTGCACCCCATGTGTTCAGTACCCTCAGAGGCCAGAAAACTGTACAAAATCCCTTGGAACTGGAATTGTATGAGGTTGTGATCTGCCTAGTATGTGGGTTCTAGGAACCAAACCCAGGACCTCTGGAAGAGCGAACAAGTGCTCTTAACCCCTGAGCCATCACTCCAGCCCCAACCTGTGATAAGTTTATGTTCAGAAATAGGTAATTTAGACTTTTGATTCTTGGGTTGATAAAATCATTGAGCACAAATGAACTAACCCTGTTTATTTCAGGTTTATTTTTCATATAAGATTCTTATGGGATTAATTTTTAAAATGCATTTTGAATAGTAAATAGATTGTAAGAATATAAAGTTCAAAAGGCCTCAAAAGCAATATGGTAACACTTTTCCTCCCACCTTGAATTCCTGATTCATTTATACATACTGTATCAGGTTTTTCTGTAGTATTTTAGAGGTATTGTATATGAAACTAATACAGATATGATCTATTCTTTAAAAGCCAGGTATGTATTGAGAAATGTGTTGTTACAAATGACAAGTCATTGGGTATTATTGGAATATACATTTTTACACAGAGAAGAAATTAAATATCTAGCTCTAATTCTTAGAAAAGGACTTTCTAAGTCAAAGGTTATATGCTTTTTTATATTAACAGTAACCACAGATCACTGTGCATAGAGGTTATGAAAAGATCCACTGTCGCAGTCACTGTGCTCAACCTTGATGCTCTCCTCGCAGAGGATCTCAGTCTTCACACTCTCCTCGCAGAGGATCTCAGTCTTCACATTGTCCTCACAGAAGATCTCAGTCTTCACACTCTCCTCACACAGGATCTCAGCCTTCACACTCTCCTCCTCACACGGGATCTCAGCCTTCACACTCTCCTCACACAGGATCTCAGCCTTCACACTCCCCTCACACAGGATCTCA
>OU015742.1:205450396-205470133 GCA_907169655.1 Acomys percivali | reverse complement strand
ATCTCAGCCTTCACACTCCCCTCACACAGGATCTCAGCCTTCACACTGTCCTCACACAGGACCTCAGCCTTCACACTGTCCTCATAGAGGATCTCAGTCTTCACACTGTCCTCACTCAGGATCTCAGTCTTCACACTGTCCTCACCCAGGATCTCAGTCTTCACACTCTCCTCACAAAGGATCTCAGCCTTCACACTCTCCTCCTCACACGGGATCTCAGCCTTCACACTGTCCTCACATAGGATCTCAGCCTTCACACTCTCCTCACAGAAGATCTCAGCCTTCACATTCTCCTCCTCACATGGGATCTCAGCCTTCACACTCTCCTCACACAGGATCTCAGCCTTCACACTCTCCTCACAGAGGATCTCAGTCTTCACACTCTCCTCACACAGGATTTCAATCCTCACACTCTCCCCATGGAGGATCTCATCAAAATTGATCTCTGCCAAAATCAAAGGTTAATCATATTCCTGGATAATATATAAAATGGAAAAAATTTTTAAATTTTCCAAGGTAGCTATTTCAAAAGCTTTAAAAAGCAAAATAAAAATATTCTTAGATAAACCCTAAATAAGTTGGATTACTGAGATGGTGTATAAAAACTTACTTCTCATCAAAAAAGCAATTTGCACATCAGAATTTACAAATTCAGAAATCATTTATACACGAGGGGGGAAAACAAACAAGGGGCAAGAAAAATTTAAGTTTTCTGCCCTTCTTCCTCTTTTCAGTCAAATCCTTTCCAACTTGAGTTGTCTTTACTTAGGTTTCTTCCATCTTCTCCCCATTTAAAGGAGACTCTAAGTTTTTTTTTTTTTCATCCTATCATATGACACTGACCTTGGGGAGATCAGCTTACATCACACAAGGAAATAATGATAGGCCAAATTGGCATATAGCAAGTGTTGTTAACCGATGAGTTTATGGCTTTGACTCCCAGGGGCACAGGTGAGAAGTTACTCACAAAGGTGTGGGTGCGGCACATGGCCAGCATCACCAGCATGGGTGCCTGATGAGCCACAAAAGCTGGAGCCCTGGATGCTTCCTGAGCATCTTGGACAAAATGGAGTCTCTTCTCAGCAGCCCTTACTGCTTAAATAACCTTGGGAGGAAAGAAGCCTTGTGCATCTGAAGGCTTGGGGGACTTCCTGAGACTTACAGTTGTTTATTTCCTGTTTAAGGCGCCTTCTTTTGGTGTTTCCTGGTTTCCTGGTGAGCTTGCTTCCAGGATGGAGTGCTTTGTATTGGAAAAATATGCTACCCAACAATTCCAATGTGAATTTATTTAAAATACAGTACATATGTAAAACTCAAAGGCATTGGAATTTAAGGGCAAGTTTCAGTTGATAAGAGAAAGAATTATTTTGCTTTTCTTTAACTGGCCTACCAAATTATCTTCTGTGCAAACTCTCTCTATAGCCGAGTGGTTATTTATTTCCTTTTCTGCTTTTTAAAGAAGGAAACCTGTGCCTGACCCTGAGCACCGACTTAGCAGTTCCTTTCCTAAAGTAGGGCTCAAATGGTTTCAATCCTTTTCTATGTTCTCAGCCCTGCCACCACAGCTAAGCACAATGTGGCACAGATGCATTTCTTAAACACACACACACACACACACACACACACACACACACACACACACACACGGACACACAGACAGACAGACAGACACACACACACATACGGACACACACACACATACGGACACACACACGGACACACAGACAGACAGATACACACACACACACACACACACACACACATGGACACACAGACAGACAGACAGACACACACACACACACACGGACACACGGACACACAGACAGACAGACAGACACACACACACGGACACACACACACGGACACACACGCCCGTGGTCCTTCTATGATGGGTATAACAAGCTATTTGCTCACTTTTCCACAACTGTAGAGAGGACAGTTGATTGTAGTAAGCGAAATGCAAGCATCTGTTTTATTTTATTAACTGAAAAGGAAAAATGAAGTAAAGGCCAGAACGCCACTAGGATCCTTGGACTTGACCATTTGTCTGTATTTCAGGAACAAGTTTAAATATGTTTCACCACTTTAAGAACTCCAGAAAAGAACTGGATACTGTTAAAGACCCAGCTGAGTCAGGGTTAGAATCTACGCAGCTTAGCTAGCTGTAAAGGCCACACTAAGCTCAGAGCAGCAAGTTAACCTTACACATCTTAAGAAAGCAGTGTTTCAACATGTTTCCAATATAAACACCCTGATTAAAGTGAACCTAGTTGTTGGGCCCCATGGCCGAATCTGTCAGCCCTCTGAGACCTTGAGGACAGAACTGAGCCTGGCTCGAGTTTCAGCAACAGTCTCTGGCAAATACTTCCTCATAGGAATGACTCAGCATGGTCCGTCCTGGCACATCCTGGTTCGAGCCCCACCTGCCAACAGCCACGTAACACAAACCAATTGGTCTCACAGTAACAGGCCACTTTACGTCCTGGGAGACATCATATCTCCTGACGCCTTATGCCCTGCCCACTCCCTATACTCTATATAAGAAAAACCCGCCATAATAAAATTGAGACCTTGCTCCGACAAGACTCCCGACTCAGTGTATTTTTCTTCTGGGCATCGTAGGAGGAGGCTGGGTCACCATCCCGCTCAGTCACCAGAGAGAAGAAATGGCAGGCCCGAGTACCCTCCTGTTCCAGCCCAACCTGCCAGCATAAGAGCCTTGGCACCTAGTAGCAAAATATTTAACCAATATACCAATCAGAGCTCTCCAGGGGGCCGATATACGCACAACAGGTGCATATTACAGAGGGTACTTGTGCCTGTTTACACAACAGTCTGCCTGTCTGTCTGTACAGTGCAGAAGCTGAGAACCAGTCGCTGTTCAGTCCACAAGGTTGGGTATCTTGGTGGCTCTAATCTGACCCTGAAGGCCTAGGGGATCCCTCGAGCGCTGCTGGCCTTTCCGTTGACAGTCTGAAGAGGCTGAGGCAGCAGCAGGGTAGATGCACTCATCAGCAGTGAGTGTAGTCAGACAAGGAAAAGCAGCCCTGCTTCCTGCTATGATCCCTCTATATCTGGGCGGCTGCTGGAGGGTAGAAAGGGTTAGGCTCAGCTGTGGGTGTGACTGATCCTGGATCCAACCAAGATGACAACCAAGACAGTAAGGAAATTGATAAGGAAGTCAATTCCTACTGTGGAGTGTAAGTATCAGTGGCACAGAGCACCAGTGTAGTCAATGCTAGGATGAGTGCTTGTGCTCTGTGCACAGGAAAGGGGGCAAGGCCTTTGGGGGACTGTTAGGCTAGACATGTAAGTAACATGCAAATTAGAAACAAATAAAGTCAAACGAGACTCATAATACAGACAAGAGCAAAAATACACGTACACAGCGATAGGCCTCACATACAGCGACACAAAGCAGGCATTTCCTGGACAATCTTAAAGGACAGGGTATCTTCTGGGTGGCAGAGTACGGAATCCTCGCTTGTGCGCGGCCACTGAACACACTGAGAAGACCTTCGGTGGGGAGCAGTAGCCGGGACTGAGCACCCTACTCTGCGAGCAACCTCTTTTAGTCCTCAGAGTGTTCGTGTGGGCACTGTTACGATCTCATTTGTACACAGCGGAACGTGGGGAGGACGCTCATGCAAACAGACAACTCCTAGCAAAGCGCTGCCGCTGGGTCTCTGCACAGTAGCCACCACAGCCCATGTGCCCCTGTGGCTTTGACCTCCACCTTACTGCTTGTACTAGCATAGTACGCCTCTGTCGGGCTTGGGAAGACCTTACTGTTCTTCCAGAAGACCACGTTTGGCTCTCAGCACCCACATCAGGCTGTTTTCAACTGCTTGTAACTCCAGCTCCGGGGAATCTGATTCCCTCTTCTGGCCGCTGTGGGGAAGTGCACATGCTTGGCATACGTGCCCACAGACACACACAAACACATTCAAAAAGAAGTTTCTCTCTGTTTGCCTCTTTGGCTTCTGAGGCAGACAGCCTTGAATATGGGCATGGTGTGGCTCCTGGATTAGAGCATAAAGTCAGACATGAGTGCAGAGGGCAGAGGGAGGACAGCAGACCAGAAGCAAAGACAGGAAGAAGACACAGGAGCCTTAAATTAAACATCAGCAGAGCACAGAGCTGGGAGCCAGTCAGCGATGGCAGTTCAGGGCGGCCTCCAGTGCCAGCTGTTGCCATGGCCTTCCTTGTTGGAATCCACACTGTGCAAGGGGATTTTACTAAAGGAGTCAAGGAAAGGTATTCACACAGAGGTCGCTGATTTGGCGGTGAAGACGGTGGAAATAATGAAGACAAACCCTCCCCACCTCACTCTTAATTAGCACTTCCCCAAGACAGACAGGACGTAACTGGCCACTGGCTTCCATTAAATAGAGACATAGACTGAAAATTCTTAGGTGTGTGGCCATCCAGTATAGAGTCAAATCAAGCAATACTGTTTCTCACTTTGCAAAAAAAAAAAAAAAAGTAGCGTAGAAGCCCCCAGGACCTAATGGAGCATAGAGAGAAGTGGAGGCAAGGGTTTGTCACCTTTGGGACAGTCCTGAGGTCACAGTGCTTGGGCCTAAGGAAGGAGGGAGGCTGGAAACAGCTCAGGCAGAAGAGCCCATGGGAGCCGCAGATGAACCATATGGGCTTCTGCAAGCTGTGTTAGACCACGGAGGTCTAGTACCAATTATCAGTTGAGCGAATGATCACATCAAGAAATGAAATGTTACTCATCATCCTAGGCTGGGCTCTGGAGAACATGCCAGACCATGGATGGACGTCCCGAGTTACTGACCTCCTGGCCAGTTTCTACGGTAGCTTAAAGCTAGTCTGGACTGTGCCTTACCCTTGGGAGGCTGCCTGCTTTTTTTGCTATTCAGAGAGTGTTTCTAAGATCAGCAACAGTCTCTGATTATTTATGGCTGCGCTGTGACAGTGTTAAGTACAGAAACTGAGAGTAAACATTTTGAAAGTTTTCCAGCAATTTGCTAGTATAATTTTATGCCTACCCTTCTTTAAGATGACCAGCATTTCTTTGTTTTTACTTTTAAAATTAATTATTTTGTCATATTTTCCAAAAAGCATTAATATTTGAAAAGACTGGGATGGAAGAGACTGGTCTGTCCCGTCAGTTGCTGAGGAGCCCTGAGCTAATTTGCAGCTGTCTTTATCCCTCCTTTTAAAATTTATCAAGGTTAGTACTCAAGATCTAGGAATACCCTGGGATTTCGTTGGTTCCTGTTAATTGAAATTGGCTTCAGCCCCCCTAGCAACGGGCAATGGGTGAAGGACACCTCGGTGGTGGTGGTGTTCTTGTATCAGTCAGGGGCGGAGGAGATGGCAGCCTTTGCTCTTCTTAGCTTGATGCCTGGCTTGGTGACCAAAGCTATTTCATGCCTGGGACTCATAAAAGTCAAATCAAACCAAATCCAGGCAGCGCAGCGCAGGAGGAGGAAGACAGACGGAGACCTGTGGACTGCCATGCCATCCACAGGCCCGCCCTCCAGCGCATGGCACACAGGTGACTTGCGGCTGAGCCACCTAGCACGAGTGGAGGATGTCGCCCGGGGCGGGGCCCACCAGCCACGCCAGGAGCCGCCACAGTGTGTGAGTGTGAGGTGGTCTGATGGGAGAGAAAGAGAAATGGAGCATCCTGGTCATTGTGAAGAGAGACGGACCCGGAGACTCCAGGCTTGAGAGGAGAAGCCTGGTATGAATGACACCTGGGGCTGGCTGTGGTGAGGTCCAAGCCCGAGTCGCCACTCACGGCCATGTCTGAGTCTGTGGCTACGTAGTAGCAGGGGTTTGTGGCTCGTATTACCATTAAAGAACATGGGACTGTCCCTGGGCAGCCACAGGGGGCCACGAGGATGTCCAGGGGCTGTGCGTACTGGCCCCGCCCCTCACTGGAGAGCTGGCCCCACCTCTCACCAGCAGCCGTTCTAGGGAGTGCAGGCCTTGTGCCTCATGTGCCACCACCATGAGTTTGTTCCTTACCAGCTGTAGTATTTGGGAGAGGGCCCTGCACTTCACATGGACAGCACAGCAGAGCTGACCTGGTGGTGGTGGTGGGAGGGGGCTGGGGGCGGGCGGTGAGCCAACCCAAGGGTAAGATCTCAGGAGAGCTGGCCCTGACACTAATCTGGCGCGAAATGAGATGGGTGCTAGAGTTATGCCCCCTCCCTGCCACTCCTTGCCCCTTGTCACCTGCGGCAGTCAGGAGAACCGGCCCTGGAGTCACGATAGCAGGAGAGCTGGCTGTGCCCCTTGTTGGCTGTAGCACTCCGGAGAGCAGGCCCTGCACCTCACTTGGGCGGCAAAGTAGAGTCGGCCCTGGTGGAGGAGGCATGAGTGAGCCAGTCCCGAGGGCAAGAGGACAGAAGAGCTGTCCCTGCCACTCATATGGTGTGAGGTGGGATGGGTGCAGGGGCGATGCCCTTCCTCTCCGTCCCTCATCACCTGCAGTAACCGGTAGAGCTGATCGTGTGGTCCTGAGAGCAGGAGACCTAGCCCTCCCTCTTCATAGGCTGTAGCACTCAGGAGAGCAGTCCTTGACGGTGAAGGCATGGTTGAGCCAATCTCAAGGGTGTGAGAGTGGGAGAGCTGACTCTGCCCCATCACAGGCTGCAGCATTTGGGAGAGAGGGCTCCAGACCTTGGCTGGGCATGACAACGGGCTGGCTCTGGAGGGTGGTGAGTTGTACTCCCCTCCCCCGCACCCCCTCCCACCACTCTCCCTCCCCTACCTCCCCTTGCAGGGCATGAGAGCTGAAGATCTGACCCTGCCTTAGCTGGCTGAGCAGCTCAGCTATCGCCCAGGCCCAGATCCAAGGCTTTGAATTGGCCCACCCCAAAATCTATACCATCTGCGAACTGCTGAGACGTGTGAAAGAGCCAGTCCTGCTCTTCCAAAGATGCAGGACCGCCATGACACAGCCGGGGAGGAGTCCCGAAGAGGATCCAATATTGATGGTGTCGCAGAAGCCAGAGATCTTCAACAAGACCAGTGACTCATTGCATTGAACATTTTTTTGAGTGAAGATGTGTGGACAGAGGACATACTGTGGGACACACTGTGACACACTACAGCTTCCATGATGAGGTGGTTTCTATGCTTTGTTGTTGTTGTTGTTGTTGTTGTTGTTGTTGTGTTTTATTTTGGGGGGAGGGTGCAAGGGCAAAGGGCAAATACAAGGGGATGTGGAGATAAAGTGAGACTGGGGTGTGTGATGTGAAACTCACACAGACTCGATTAAAAGTTCTTAAAACTTGGCTTCAGAACTGGTGAGCAAATCTGGGTTCAGATGACAAGTGTGAAACTCAGTCCAGAGACAACGGGGGCCAGTGTCTCGCTGTAACGTGGAATCAGGGTGCAGAGCCCCAAGCAGCCAAGACCTTAACCTGACTCTTCCACATAGCAACGGTGGGATTTGGGGTAAGAGATGACTCTTTGGGATCAGGTAAAATGAGCTAATTGGTTTTTTATTTTTTTAAAGATTTATTTATTTTGTATACAGTATGCATCAGATCACATTACAGATGGTTGTGAGCCGCCATGTAGTTGCTGGGAATTGAACTCAGGACCTCTGGAAGAGCAGTCAGTGCTCTTAATAGCTGAGCCACCTCTCCAGCCCCCAAGCTAATTGTTTTTATAATAAGATGTTGGAAATGACTCTCTGTCATGGGTCACGCTTAGTGCAGGCATTATGGGCTCACTCACTAGTTTTTAATATTGTGACAACTGATTTTTGTTTCATAGTTCTGCTAGGAAAGGGATTAGGGAAAGACTAAGATGTGTGGGCTCTAGTTTCTGTGACCCACATGGCCAGGGGCAACAAAGGAACAAAAAAAGGACAGAGAGAGACAGACAGAGACAGATAGCAAGAGAGACAGTAGACAGACAGACAGACAGACAGACAGAGACAAGCTGGGCTCAGGTGGGCTGTGTGTTCTGATGGAGACACACCAGCAATGCGTATTACATACTACTGAGCAAGGAGCCAGGTTTTCATCCTGGCAGGAGGTCTCTGCAGGGGAGCAGCTTGAGGTGGCCATGCTTGGGAAGCAGGCAGATGTGGTTGACAGTTCATGCATACCCTGGTTTCAGTTAAAAGGCAATCCTTGTTAGCATCCATACGTGGACCAGGAGGAGACTTTGCCACTTCCATGGGTCCTTGACATGGCTGTGCTCATATCAATAACGGGCACTCACTCAGGACCTCACGTGCACCACACTTCAGCAGAAGGAAGGAAGGAGCACAGTGTTGGTCTTCAGTGCCCCACCCCCCCCACGGCTGGCAAATCTCCGTGCTTCCTGGCTCTAGTCACTCAGGATAGGATCCCACTGCACACCCTGTGGCTCTGCACTGCTACAGGCTCCCAGTGTGAACAGGGACCTCACAGGCACACACTGGAAGATGCACCACTACAGCACAGGCTGCTAACTCCACGCCCGGAGTTTCTGGCTCGGTAAGTATTGCTATCATTCCCAGTCATTTTAGTGAGTTTTCACATGTTTGGGAAACACAAAGAACCAGCCGCCTGGTACTCTGAAACAGAAATCTTGGTTTCTTCGTTATTTTTTGTTTACTTGCATGCGTATTTGGTTTTTTGTTTTTTTTTTTTGAGACAGGGTCATTTTAGCCAAGCTAACCTCAGTTTCCTCCTCCTCCTGTATTCACTTCCCAAATTCCAGAATCAGAGATGGCGTGCGACTATCATACCAGAACCTTGTTACTTATCTAAAGCAAATAATATGACTTGCTTGTGTTCATTGTCTTTAAAAAAAAATGAAGATAAACTAAATCATTTGTAAACTCTTGCATAAGTCACTTAAACTCAACAGAAGCCACTCAAAGGAGGCTCTGTCTTGAGCTTTCAGGTTTCAGGGAGATCAGTGCACTACACTGGGGAAGGCAGAAGCATGAGGCAGTAGCTCCTGACTGCGGTAGAGAAGCCAGCAGAGGGTGCAGGGCAGACACAGGCAGGGGTAGGGACACCTGTCAGAGACCTGCCCCTGATGACCTACCTCTACCACCCAAACCTCTCTCCCAAGCACTCATTGCACATCCTTCAAAACACTGCCATCAGGGGGTCAGGCATTCAAAACATGGAGCACACTTCATATTCAAGTTACAACAGCTCCTGTCTAGTTCTAAAACCTTTCTGTTCCTGTTGGTGTTTTTTTTTTTTTTTTTTTTTTTCCCTAAATAAACTAATATGGCCCGATAGTTGTAAAATTCACACGAATATATTTTGACACTAATGTTCCTGTTTGTTGTCATTTTGGAGGGGTTTTAAGAGTTATTTTATTTTCATTTATATCTATGTGTGTCTGAGTCCAGCGTGTGCAGGTGCCTGTGCAGGCCCGAAGGCCTCTCTGCCAGCTAGGTCTTGCCAACCTGAGACATAGGACATAGAAGTTCCTGGGAAGAGGACATCTCAGCTGAGGAACAGCTTCTGTCAGATAGGCCTAAAGGCAAGTCTGTGGACACTCTCCCAGTGGTTGACGTTGCAGGGCCTGTTATTTTGGGTGAGGCCACCCCTAGGAAGGTGACGCCGGGTTGCGTAACAAAGCAAAGTGAGAACATCTGTGGAGCAAGACAGAAAGCCACGGTCATGGTCTCTGCTTCAGGCTCTGCGTTCATGCTGTTGTGTTTTGAGTTTCTCCTTTGACTTCTTCCGGCGATGGGGCTATAGACTGAGGGTTCAGATAAACTCTCTCCTCTCTGGTTGCTTCTGGTCATGGTGTTTTATCCCAGCAAGGGAAATCACAGTAAGGCAAGCTCAGGTCTCCAAGAGGTGGAGTTACATGTAGGTTCAATTTCCTTAACTAATATTTTTTATTACAACTTATTAACAGAGCATACATCACTTACAACCCGACTAACCAAAACAATAGGAGAAGAGGATTAAAGAATAACAAAACCATAAGGATTTCAGTTCTGAGGAACAATTCTCCTGGTGTAATCAACAGGATTTCTTCTGCTGGAACCTGGAGTAACCAGAACCTGGAACCTCAGCAGGAGTCGGAGCCCTGAAGCCTTCCCTCGAGCGGTTCTCTCTAAGAGCGTCTCGAAGTGGAGCGATGAACAATCAAAAACTATCCCAAGTCTCCCAAGGCCCCCCCTCCAATTCTGGGCTCATTTATATATCTCCTCCCAGAGTCTGTCCACAAGATCTTTTCAGCTGGCAACAATCAAGCTCTTGCACGAGGTGGTTGGTCTTCTAGTGGATTAACTTCACCTGTTCTCTCACAAGATGGTTCCCGCATTTGGGATCATAAAAAACAGGTTTATCTCCCCTTCAGTTACAGACGGTTATGAACCACACAAAGTGGGTGTTGGGGGCTGAACTTGGCTTCTCCGAAGGAGCAGCAAAAATTCATAGCCACAGAGCCTTCTCTCCACCCACTCCCATCCCCAGTTGTATTTGTTTTTGTTTTTGTTTTTGTCAGGATCTCATATCACTCAGACTGGACTGGAACTCCTGTCTGCAGCTTCCAAATGCTGAGACTACAAGCATGTGTGCCACCACACCCTGCTAACACTAGTGTTGTTGTTTTTCTTAAAAGATGGGATGTTCCAGGCTGCTCCCTCTGTTGCTGTTTGTTTGTCCAGTCAGTCTTGCTGTATAGCCCTGGCTGGCCTCGAACTCACTGTGTAGCTTTGTGTAGCTTAGGACTTCTGGCGATCCTCCTGCCTCTGTACCGTGTACTAGTTGGGGCATGTGCCACCACTACTGTCTCAAGTACCATCCTTATTATTTAGGCAATGGAACCTGCACTGCACAGCACAAGAGGATTAGCCCTCATGACAAACACATGAAGGGGTTCTGTTTAAATTACATTCATTTCTTATTTATTGTGGTGTGAGTCTGCACACACACACACACAGACACACACACACACAGACACACACACACAGACGCACACACACACAGACACACACACACAGACACACACAGACACACACACAGACACACACACAGACACACACACACAAACACACACACACAGACACATACACACACACACAGACACACACACACAGACACACACACACACACACACACACACACACACACACACGTGAAGGTAAAGGGCATCTTACCGACGTTTCTCCTTCCCCTCTGTGAGTCTTGCGGATTGAACTACGTGAGGCTTTACCTGCCCTAAGCTGCTATTGATTTTATTTTTTTCTCATTAGAATCTGGCATGTGGTGGTTTTAGTGGGCTTCCTGCTTTTGTCAGTCAGCAGGTGAGGCTGACATTGCTACCCACAGCTGAGCGGGATCACACCCAGCACTCACCCTCTGAACTACAATCATGCGGAATGTTAGAAACGGGGGAAGTGAGGTAACTGGGTACTCCGGGCCAATGTTTAGAATGTATGTAAGCCTATTTCCCCAGCTCTTTCCCTCCCCAGCACGGCAACGAACGGTGTTTGTAAAATGCCTACACAACGGTGCATACTCTGGCACATGTACATACATGTGTGTGCATTCCAGGAACATCCGAAGCTAGTCCACAGTGACTGAAGGTAGCATGGACAGCTTTTTGGGGAGAGTGGACTGGATGCAGCAGGAGAGAACTTACCGGGTCAGTGAGAATGTCGACTTGAGTGCTAGTCATGAGGGCTTACGTAGCCAACACACTGTAAGTTGTATATGGCAGTATTCCTGCACGTCCGTCCTGCCTCACTCAAAAAGACGGAGCTGGTTAGCTGGCTGCTGTAGGAGAACCGGAAATTACCACCCCATTGCCCAGACTAAGCATGGCAGAGGGAGAAAGCTACAGCATGTGGCTGCCTTTTTTCTAGTTCTTGTCGCTCACAGTAGCTTTGCGCCGATTACGGAGACGACGCAAGCTTTTACTCATTAAGGCAGCTGCATTTGGAAGAAGGCAAAATCAGGGTTGGAATGTGTCGTCCCAACCCACAGATGATATTAGTTTCAATACATGTGATTGCACGTCATGCTCTCGGCATGGTTCTTGAGGGACCATTGCTCGTTGGTGAAGCCGCCGCTGAATCTGCCCATCTGCACTCACCTGTTCCTCTCTAATCGAGGCTGGTGGTGCTGGGGACCCTAATCTCTTCCTCAGATAACGGCAGATAGCTCCCCGAGAACACCCCCCCCCCGTTTACTGCGGCCATCCATTCGGAAGGTCACTTCGTTTAGTGTCCTCATTAAGTGCCACTCTAAAGTTTAATAATTTTCCTGGCTCCACTGTTTCTTCCTCCAGTGTGTCTTGTGTAATTTATTCCTGTTACAACCCATTCCCCTTCATCTGCCCATAAACTGCAGTCATGATATTTCACGATATTGCCAGTACCGTATAATTTACAAACGGCCTTGCATACCTAAAGGTCTTTTTTTTTTTTTTTCCTTGTTAGAAAGAAAGGCTAAATTGTTGCCGAGAAAAGCTGGGTGAAACAAGTGACATCGAGAAATTTCCTCTGAGACAGCGCGAAGAAAGAGATTTTTATAGCGGTAGTTTCTTATTCTTAGACAAGGAGCCGCCACATGCGGGGGGAAATAGAGCAGGCAGCTATTTTGTGTTCCTAATTAAATTGTTTGCTGCTGGTGGCAAAACAGAATCTGCCACGGTTTAACAGACTGCATCAAGGTAACCCGGCACTGGCATTCTAGCCATCTCCCAGCACAAAGATACTGTGCTCCGAAGCAAGGACTGCAAAGCTAAAAACAGACGTGGTGCCTACCTTTGTAGCATACTTTTGCATTATGGGAGGTCTGCCTGGAAGGGTGAAATCAGGAAAAGTCTAGCAGTCACAGGAAGCAGCATTTTAACCTGTACCCCTATATCCAGGTGTCAGGGAGACTCAGAACAGCCCGCAATTCTTCAAGCTACAAAACAGAAACCCGCCCTGTCTCCTCACGCCTTGATGTATGGTTCTATTAAAGGTAACAGGAGTTACAGACTATGAGAGAAAAACCCACATCTGTCTGCCCTCCGACATTTAGAATTGTGAACTGAATTTTCTCTTCCACTGCTCGGGGTGTGGAAGAAAAATCACAGCACGATCGCTGCCTGTTCTGGAAAAATAAACATCGGCGTCAGCTGTGTGTGTTGCCCAGTCCCGAATTCGGGTGGGGGTGGGGGTGGGCCTTACAATGCTAAGGTTGATTTAAAGCATTTTAGAGGCATCTTTTTTTTTTTAAAAAAAAAAAAAGATGGCGTGTTAAAACTGCTGCTGCGAGTCTAGCACCGGGCTGTGACAGTTTCTCTGCCAAAGATGGAGCTTTGAAACCAGTGATTTTCCATTCATACCATAAATGAGAAATAGTGAGCAAATAGTGCCGAGGTGTAAGTGCTATTTAAAGATTCTTATTTTAAGACACACTCAGATGCTTAAAGAGTTAAGTAATGCCACACTCCACCCCCCCCCCCCCCCCCAACACTTAAATCTGCAGAATCAGAGGATGTAGCTTTCTACAAGGGTTAGCTTCCTGATGCTGTTGCCTGATTTCAGTTTTCAAAGTCAGTGGTGAGACACCCCCCCTTCCCCACCAAACCGAGGCAGACACAGAGCAGCAAAAGCCTCGCGTTGACACAGGACCCTCATCTCCTCACCTCCTCACTGCCCCAGTTGCCTCCCCCTCCCTCTGCCTCCCCAGTGCTTAAAGATGCAACTCTGAAAGGCTTTTGCGAGAGTCTAGCATTACTATTGTTCTTTATCATACGGAATTGGTAAGCCAGGCCTCAGAAACATAGTATCTACAAGCGGGGTTGGCACTTTTCTTTTCTTTGAACACATCAAAAACCTTAATGTGATTGAAAGTTTGTAAATTCTAGATCTCTCTCTGTCTCTCTGTCTCTGTCTCTGTCTCTGTCTCTCTCTCTCTCTCTGTCTCTCTCTCTGTCTGTCTCTGTCTTTCTCTGTCTCTCTGTCTCTGTCTCTCTCTGTCTCTCTCTCTCTCTCTGTCTCTCTGTCTCTGTCTCTCAATCTTGTATTCTTCTTTGATAAGCCACTTCAAGTTTCCAGCTAAGGATGCAAATGTGTCCTTATGTATCCAAATGTATTTTGTCTGACCTGGTAATGATGTAACATAAAACGCACGCACATACACACACACACAGTAGCAACCTGGAGCTTAGGCATCAGCAGTCAGGGGAAGGACACCATCCTGTAGAGTGTCCTCTGGTTCTTTATCTGTGTTCAGAGAGTGGGGCTGCTTCCTTCGGTACCTGAGAAATTCAGGGCAAGCAGGGCTTCTGTGTATCCTGAGATGCTGACACTAAGGCTATTTAGTGATCCGAAGGAAGGAAGGAAAAAAAAAACCCTAGGCATATACCTCAGTGTGTTATCTGTTTCTCATATAAAGTATGTTCATAAAGATGAACAGAAAATGACCACATGCGTGACATCAGCTTTGAGCGTATGCCTTTGAAGACACAGACCTAGGAAATACAGAATATTCCCGTTTTCCTAGGGAAATTAGGGAGCGTGTTTTTTTTTTTTTTTTTTTTTTTTTTTTTTTTTTTAATGCTGAAATGCAGCAGAATTCCAATGGAAGTGCTTACGGCATCCACATCAATACCAGACGAGTTCATTATGATCTGCGTTCCCACAATGAATACCACATGAACTGATGCTGGGACACTCAAAACGGGGTGTTTGCGGTATGACAGATACGGCTCCATATTGTGTGATTAAAGCTATTAATAAGCCGAGTCTCAATCAAAGGGAAGCAGAATTTCTTGTCTACTGCAGGAAGCAAAGCTGCGTTTCTAAGCATCGCGGTTCTTAACTCTGAACATCCCTTAAAGCTTTCTACAAATACTATAATCATTTAAATTGCCTAGGTTCAAAGTGGCGGAGGTGACGGGTGGAGGTGGACAGAGTGGCGGGGGATGAAAGTGTGGGAAGTGGGGGGCTGTGAATAAGGGAGCAACTCACAGAAGAAAACCCAGCCAACTTCTAAGTAAATGTATGATTTTTCCATACTCGCATGTTTAAAAGCGTGGGGTTTCGACTTCATCATTCTTACCCCATGACATGCTTATAAAAAATAAATTTAATTTATTTTAAGAAATTGGACTGGTCAACAAGACCACTTCAGCTTTCTCGCTATCATCCCATGTCACAGAATCTATGCCACTATCTAAAAGAAATGATATTTATAATACTACCGAACTCTGTCTGTGTAAATGACTGCCTGGTTCTGCGGCAGCAAAGCTAGACTGTACATGCGTTTGGCATTTTTATGCACTTAGATGTGGTGCATTGTAACAATTCATACCTATTACACATTTAGGAAGACATGAAGGCGTTAAGTGGGTTTAATCAGACATGTAATTATTTTTATGCCTCCAACTCAAAAATATGCGTAAATAAATTTATGGTTATTTGGCCATCAGTGGGAATGGTCTTTACAAATGTTGAAACAGCTGCTGGCAAACACATTTGAAAAAGAAAGAGGGTGGCTCTTATCTTCCAATGGGCTAGCAGGAATCACTGTCCTGGCTGTTGAATATTTGTTGCATCATACTTAATATTACACAGACAAGCATTCAACCTAAGGGAAGCCGGCATTTCTTTCCTTCCGTGGCCACGAAGCAGGTTTTCGCAGAGGGCCCTGGAACACATCTGTATGTCACAGCGGTCTTATTTTCTATTCTGAGCAGCTGCCGTCAAGCTGTTGGACTCCCACGGTCCCGTGCGTTCTGTTATCGGTCGGTGTCTCTCCCGGTCTTCAGATGGAACACTCTGCTTTGAAGTGATGAGCTACAAATGACGCGCACAATGCTGTCAAGTATGCTGATCCTGGCGTCTGTTTTTAAGGTAGCTGTTCTGGCTTTCACGGTGGCTGCAAGACGTTTGTAAAACTTTGCCACCAAGGATAGTGAACGCCATCTTCGTGTTAGCTGGTTATTATTGCTTCCCTGTGTTGAAACGTCTAATAAATTACACATCCGTAAATGTGGATCGTGGACTAATACTCCGAGAAAATCTAATTTTCTTGAAGTACATCTTTTTTTTTTTTTTTTTTTTTTCCATTCTCTCAAGTTTTCAGTTGAAATTTAGTGCTTTTTTGACTGGTGAGAAATTAAAAACATCGGCATCTGGAACCTTCTCTCTAACCTGAAGCAGAGAAAAGGCTACCCAGAGCCCTCCTACTGTGTCAGTTAGGACCCAGACATATTACTGCAGGGACAATTTGTCTAGGATAGGGTATGAAACAGCTATAAATATGTTAGAGTTAGGACACAACGAGGCATGCTCCAGCGCTCAGGGCCGCAGCCGGCCCTGTGAATAAAGCTGTGCCCTGCTTCCCAAGGTGCAGAAGGCAGTTGAGCCTGTCTCTCAATTCTATGCAACACTAACCAGTTGGGACAGCTGCAGCCTTAAATGCCTCAGGCATCCGACTTTTGTAAATCAACGGGGTTCCCTTTCGTTCCTGTACGTTGTTTCAACGATCAGTAGCATTTCCAACCATAGACCAGCCAGCTGGAGGTCCTTCTGCCTGGTTCTGCAAGCCTGGTGTGCCCGCCCGGCGCTTGCCTCGCTGCCCAGCTAGGGCCGGAAGAGTGGCCGGGCTGCTTGGCAAACCGCAGAGCGCCCTCTGTTGATGGAAAAGGCAACGCGCAGCTCGGGAGCCGACCCCAGCCCTGAGGCTCTGAAGTCGCGACGCTGGTTCTGAGATGCAAGAGGAGAAAAAAAAAAAAAAAAAACCAAATCCAGTTTAAAACTGTAAGAATATTGATTTGCTGGACACAGAAAGCACCCACGACTGAAAGCTCAGAAAGAATACTAAGATGCTATGTACTTAGACGCGCAAACACGCTCCTGAAGCGCTGGGTCAGGAGGGTTCTTTTCCTTCAGTAAGATACTCACTCATATGCGCGTTTGTTTCCATTCACACATTTTGCAACTGCCAGAAAACATGGCGTGAGCAATGATGCTAAACAGGTAGGGCCTACATTTTAATTTATTTTTAATAAAAGATTAGCTAAACCTCCTTTGAAAACACGCCCCCACCCACCCCCGAACCCTACCCCCACAGCTATGTCCCTTGACGTCCAAGAGGAAAAACCAGCAAACAAAACCACCAGGACAGCTTTCCTTTGCTGACTTTGCCCTGGTTTGTTTGTTTGTTTATCGTTTTCCAGCAAGCCTTTAGAAAACAATAGAAGGCTGGGAAACATTTTAATGGGCGGGGGCGCGGGGTGTACAATAAAGACACCTCCAGTATTTCTATTTACCTTGTATTGGCTGGGGAAGAAATTTAGTCTCCTAGAAGTGCCATCTTTACACTTTAGGCATTCTAGTGTCATTGCATATTTTAATTAGTTTTAGAAGCTGGTCGTTTCAACCTTCCTTGCTCTGCCCAGCTTTTAGGTGGCATTTGAAAGTGTTGCTTTCTTGACTTCCAGTTGGTGTTGGGTGTTACGGACGTTTCTGGAAGGCCGCATTGGGGGGACCTGCACGGTTCAGATGCTCCACCGTATCTGATGGTGCTTATCTACTTACAGCTGAGTGTTTACAGCCACAGAATTAACCTGATCTCATGATCTGATGTTGATCTTTAACTCCTTTGTCTCAGAAGGAGACTTCTCTTTCTCATAAGTTTCCGTTTCTAACGCTAAAGGACCCGAGAGACAAAAAGAATTAGGCCTTGCGAAGAGAGTTACCAAAAAGGAAGGAAAGAGGGATGCGGAAGAGGTGTCATTGGCATCCATGGACTCATTTCCACTTTTCTCATAGAGATGGTATGAGTTTTTAAGTAATATGCCTTAAAATTTTCTTTTCCTATGTCTTCCATCTGTAGCTATTTGAGGTTCTCATAGGATGGGACACAGGTGCTAAGCAAGTAATTTATGTCTGACGGTGGGAACTGTGCTGCCTGGGAGGCTGCTAACATGCTAAATCCACATGAAAACTGACAGGCTCAGTGTGGTGGCCTTCGGAGAGTTCAGCCTACTCCAGTATCCCAGGGAACTGCAAACAGAGGAGAAGGAGACACTGCCGGATCCCAGGATGGTGAGAATGGGCCAACACCCCCTGAGGGTTCCCTGAATCGTATCCGCTCGTCCTTGTACTTTAATAAATATCTTAGGCTTCATTTTTAAAATTGATATACGTTTTATTGGGAATAGGATCATGCTATTTCTTTTTGAGGCATTGCAATTACGTGAAAATGGTGCCAAGAAACGGAACTTAACAGTGACAAGCATGTAGCATTTTCCCCATTGCTATGAGCAGCTGAAAATTACCAAGATGTCAACATTTCAAAAATAAATATGAGCCTCCAGAATTAAGATTGCATTTCATCTCTGTTTTAATCAAGGTTTTGAAAAAAATCAGATAAATTTATTCGCAAGTGGGGAATTCAGTTTTGAAATTATAAACCAGTTAAACTCAAGTTATATAATAAAAAGTATTAACATTTTTAAAATTTCTCAAATAATTTTATTCCCACAAATTGCATTGGAAATAGTTTCATGCTGCTGTACAGTATTTCAAGCACTTCAGTTAAAGAGGCACTAAATATTTTTAAAAACAGCCCACCAGAGGGCAGTCAGCTTTTAGTCTAACATATTTGAAATAAATTTATTGGCATAGCTGGTTGAATTTTCAATTAGAATCACAGTATTCCTTGTACCATAAGTTCCTGACTTAAAATGGGAAAGTCTAAGGTGTCAATCACTCTAACTAAAAAACCTTTAAGCATTCTAACACTTGCCCTTCTGTGTGCCCTCATTTGGTTATTGCGGTGTGTATGTTTTGTTATAAAATAAGGTTTATTCTGATTTGAGGTGCTTTAGAGACAGTAATATTTTCAGGCAGTATAGACTTCAGGAAAGGCTCCACTGAGAAAGCCTATGAGAGACAGTTTCCCTTTTCACCTCTGTCTGGGGACATTAGCACTAATTATTGACACTAATTTTGGAATGAGTCTGATATGGGTGCTAATGGTGAATAGTGCGCGTAACATTGTACAGAAGGTGCAGTGGACGTTCTGAGCATGAAAGGGGGCCTTGGAGATCCCTGGGTTTACTTTCTCACGCAGGCACCCACGGTCCTGCCAGTAACCGTTCCAGCTTCATCTCAGTCATTGACCCTGCTGTTGCCCCTTTAGAAGACGATTGAAAGAGCCTGGGCATCCTTGGGTGCACGGCCTTGTTAAATCCAAAACGAACTAGGGCAGTGCTTGTAATCCTAGCCCTGCAGAGGCTCAGTTAACAGGGTAAGAGAACAGAGGCCGCTGTCGGACAGGACGGGGCTGTTGCTGGTATGGCTCTCCTTTGCCAAGCTCTGGCTGTCGCAGTCCTGAGCCCCGGGAATAAAGCTGTGGCCATCTAAAGCCTATAGAAGGCACGCTGGGGACAGCATTTTCTTTGGAGGGTGTAGATGCTTTCAGATACTTGTTTGTGGTAATCTTCTGAGCCAAACACCTGTACCAAATGAACCAAGCCAATAAGGTGTTATGGTTCTCTTCGTCAGCGGGCATTTGAATTCGGGAACCACAGAAGAGACCTGAGTCTTGGGGTGCTTTTGCCTTGGGATTATTTTAAGTTTTCCTTTTCCTTTCCCTTCCCCCTACTCCCTGTGTGTGCATTTGAGTCAAGGTGTCTAAAGAGGCCAGAAAAGGGCATTTGATTTCCTGGAGTTGGAGTTATAGGGAGTTGTGAGCCGCCTGATATGTGTGTTGGGAATGAAGCTCAGATCCTCTGGAAGAACCCCAAGTGCTGTTAACTGCTATGCCA
>OU015742.1:205439792-205450386 GCA_907169655.1 Acomys percivali | reverse complement strand
AGAAAGTAGAAAGACTAAGAGAGCGATCTCTGAGAGATTTGGTAATAGTAGCAGAAAAGGTATACAACAGTAGAGACAGTACAGAAAAGAAAGAGACAGAATAGAGATCTGGCCAAGGTGTTGTTGGCAGCCACAGCAGCCCCTGCAGACCACCACCGTCAGCTCAAAAAATTGTGGAGGATGAGGAGGAACCTTGAAGGCAAGGTAGGTGCCCACCCTTGGGCAAAAATCTGTGCACTTACTGTCGGGAAGAAGGCCGTTGGGCCAAGGAATGTCCTAAAAACAAAAACAAGTCCAAAGTCTTGTTCACTGGTAGGAACTGAAGGGGATGGGGCTCAGAGCCCCTCCCCAAGCCTAGAGTAACCCTGAAAGTGGATGGGAAACCCTTGGACTTCCTGGTTGACACTGGGGGCCCAACATTCTATTCTCAAGCAAGCCCAGTGGCCCTTATCCCACAAACAATCTTTGGTGCAAGGAACAACAGGCATCAAACTTTCCTCATGGAGTACCCCAAGATCAGTTGATCTTGGAATGGGATGGGTAACCCATTCATTTCTAGTCATGCCTGAGTGTCTCTACCCCCTCTTGTGCAAGAGACCTGTTGTCAAAAATGAAAGCACAAATTAAAATTGATGAAAATGGGGACACAGTTGCTAAACCAAGAAGGCCACTCTTTTAGGGTCTTCACCCTACAATTAGAAGAGTATTGGATGTTCCAAGACCCAAAAGAGCTCCCTGGGGTGAACAGCACCTAGCTGGGACAATTTCCCCAGGCTTGGGCAGAAACTGGGGGCACAGGGCATGCCAAACACTGGCCCCCTATCCTTGTAGAGCTTAAACTAGGGATGGAACCAGTCAGAATGCATTAATAGCCGATGCCAAGGGAAGCTGCAGAGGGCATTAAGCCCCGCATTGCTAGACTTCTCAAGGAAGGGATGTTAAGGCCATGCCAGTCAGCCTGGAATACCCCCTTGTTGCCTGTGAAAAAGGCAGGCACCAATGACTATGGTCCAGCTCAGGACCCGAGAGAAGTAAACAGGTGGGCCATTGATCTCCGTCCCACTGTGCCTAACCCATACACCCTGCAGAGCGCCCTGCTACTGGATAGGCATTGGTACACTGTCCTGCACCCCAAAGATGCTCTTTTTAGTTTACCTTTAGCCACCCAAATCCAGGAACTGTTTGCCTTCTAATGTAATGGCCCAGAAGCAGGTACTCACCAGCAACTAACCTGGACAAGATTGCCGCAGGGACTCAAAAACTCCCCTGCCATCTTCAATGAAGCCCTCCATGAAGACCCGCGTGAGTACCGGGCCCTCCATCCAATAATCACACTTCTCCAGTTCGTGGATGATCTCCTCATAGCTATGAGCACTAAGGACAAATGCCTAGAAGGAACTGAAGCCATCCTAGAGACATTAAGGGGCTCGGTGTAGCGGGCTTTTGCCAAGTACGCCCAGACATGGCTGCCTCAGGTCACCTATCTGGGTCACATTCTCAAAGAAGGACAAAGATGTTTGACAGAAGCTTGTGCATTCCAGTGCCAAAAATACAACACCAGGTACAAGAGTTCGTGGGACCAGATGGGTTTTGTAGGCTCTGGATTCCGAGTTTGCGGAGATCACCCAGCCATTTTATGAATGTACAAAAGGCAAGAGTGAGCTTCAATGGTTGCCAGAACACCAGTGGACACTTGAAACTCTCAGAACAGCTCTCTCGTCAGCTCCTGTCTTGGGGCTACCAGACATGACTAAGCCATTCCACCTTTGTGTGGAAGAATGGGCCAGAGTTGACAAAGGGGTCCTGACCCAAGCCATTGGCCCCTAGAAATAATCTGTGGCTTATTTGTCAAAGAAACTGGATACAGTGGCACCTGGCTGGCCATCTTGCCTCAGGAAGGTGGCAGCCATGACCACCCTGGTAAAGGGTGCCACTAAAGTAACTCTGGGATGGGCCCTAATGGTCACCACACCTCATGCTGTAGAGGGGTGATAAAACAACCACCCAGTCGGTGGCTGAGCCATGCTCAGGTCACTCACTTTCAGACTGTTGGTGAACCCCGAGAAAACTACTCTTGATCCACCTCAGACTTTAAATCCGGCCACTCTTCTGCCAGACCTCAAGGACAAAGAGCCACTCCCTGAATTCTCTCAGATACTATGCCAGGTTCACGGGGTAAGGGTTGATCTCACAGATGTTCCTCTCCCAGATGCGGAGGCCACCTGGTTCACTGATGGAAGCAGTTTCCTGGACAATGGAAGTCGTTGGGCAGGAGCCACAGTGCAGTGACAACAGACTCAGAGGTAACATGGGTCCAACCTCTTTCCCGAAGGACTTCGGCACAGAAATCTGACTGATGGCATTATCCAAGGCCCTAGAACTGGGCTAAGAAAAAGGACTCAGTGTTTATACAGATAGCCGTATGCCTTTGCCACTGCCCACGTGCATGACACCATTTACAGGGAACAGGGACTATTAACTTCTGAAAGAAAGACTATAAAAAACAAACAAGAGATAATAGACTTATTGTGGGCCCTCTGGTTACCAAATAAATTGGCCATCAGAAAGTCACAGGACTTGTTCCCACAGGAAATAACTTGGCTGATAAGACTGTCAACAAGATAGCCATGTCAGATACTGAGGCAGTTGTGGCTGTACTGTTGCCTGGCCCAGCCCACTCCCCTGCCCCATTTTGCCTGAATTGCCAAAGTACACCACTGAGGAGAACAACTGGGCTAAAAGGATGCCCATGAACCAGATGCTTGAGGAGTGGTGGAGAAGTACAGATGGGAAACTGATCCTACTCAGTCACCAGGCAAAGAAGATCTTGACCCAGATTCATTGCACCACCCGTATAGGAGCCAAGCACATGGCAGACACTGTTAGACAAGCCCATGTTTGCATCAGGAACATACATCATATGATTAACTAGATCGTCAAGGACTCCAAAACCTGCCAGCTAGTGAAGGCCTACCCCCACTCTAAGGAAAAGGGTCCATGTGTTTGTGGAAGCTGCCCTGGGACCTATTGGGAGGTAGATTTCAATGAGGTAAAGCCTGAAAAGTATGGGTATAAATACCTCCTTGTGTTTGTAGATGCATTTCCCGGATGGGTGGAAACCCTCCCGACAAAACATGAAACTGCTACAACTGTGGCAAAAAAGGTTTTAGAAGAGATCCTGCCCAGGTATGGTTTTCCCACTCCAATAGGGTCAGGTAATGGACCAGCTTTTGTGTCCAAGGTAAGTCAGGGACTATCCCAGTGTAGTGGGCAGATTGGAAATTACATTGTGCCTACAGGCCCCAAAGCTCAGCACAAGTAGAGAGGATGAACAGAACTCTAAAAGAGACTTTGACTAAATGGACCGTTGAGACTGGCGCAGACTGGGTGGTCCTCCTGACCTTCACCCTGTACCGAGTTAGGAATTCCCCTTATCAGATGGGATATACCCCTTTTGAGATCGTGTTTGGGACAACTGCACCCATTATCCCCAGCTTACAGGCTGGTGCTTTAATGGACATTGAGGACAGTATCCATACAACCCAACATATTTATAAACATGTGTGGCCTAAACTTTCTGCTCTGTGCATATCTGGTCTTTCCTCAGATCCTCACTGCTACTGACCTGGAGACCAAGTGTGTGTCAAGCGGCACCAGAAGGGAAATCTTGAGCCTCAGTGGAAAGAACCTTTCATCGTGATCCTGACCACTCCTACAGCCTTCAAAGCAGACAGAGTAGGATCCTGGGTCCACTACACCCACATCAGGCCTACGAACCTCTTTGAGACACCAGCAGATTGCATCAACCCAGAGACCCAGACAGACTCCGGTGAGAGATGGAAAGCTGCACTGCACAAAAAAGACCCACTCGCGCTCAATCTGATGCAGCTGGTCACAGAATGACCATCTTGCTTTGGATGCTTTTCTCCATTCCAGGAACTTTAAACTTGGACAGTCCCCATCTGCCCATCAATGTGACCTGGCAAATTATTAACCCTAACTCTGGGAAGATTGTTACGTCCCTTTCCAGGGAAGCCTTTAGGGACACTTGGTGGCCCCAAATAACTTTTGACATGTGTGACTTTGAAGAAGCACTCGATGTCCCTGAGTTGGGTGTGGGATGCTCAACTCCTACCGGAAGGGCTGTTGTAGGACAACAGGAGTTCTATGTGTGTCCTGCGTGGGAAACGTCCAAAGCTTGGACAAAGAAATGTGGTGGGGCCACTGATTACTACTGTGCCTCCTGGGGGTGTGAAACTACAGGACAAAAGAACTGGGCCACCACTAGACAGGACTATATAACCCTTCAAAGTTCGTGTGGTGGCCCAGAGTGGGAAAAATGAGAAACATGCAGTAAGGTCATCCTAAACTTTACCAATTTAGGAAAAATTCAGTCATGGGAAGGGGGAAAAATATGGGGCCTGCGGTTACACTTGAAAAATTATGATCCAGGATTGTTATTCAAAATCAGGGTAATCAATGGACCCTTAGTGAAAGGACCACCTGTCCCTGTAGGACCTAATCAGATTTTAGCACCCAGACTTCAACCCACAATTCTAGGCCCCATCTTACCTGCTTCTAAAATAATTGGTCAGGACACCAACCCACGTTCACCTCAACCCCAAGATCCCCTCTGGTCTGTGATGATCCATTCATTCTCAGTGCTAAATTCCACTCGCTCAGGTATGACCGCTTCCTGTTGGTTGTGCCACTATGCACAGCCACCCTTCTATGAGGGGATAGGCCTTACGGAGAACTTCATCTTGAGTGACCAGTCTACAGATTGCCGGTGGGCCCATAAGGGAATGTCTTTGACTTTACAAGAGGTTTCAGGACAAGGTGTCTGTATAGGTACGGTACCCAACACCCACCATCACCTTTGTAGTCAAACTAAAACTACATCCACAGAGAAAGACAAATGGGTAATCCCACCACCTCATGCCTGGTGGGCCTGCTCCACGGGGCTCACTCCGTGTGCCCACACCGTGATCCTAACCGGAACAGGGGGGCAACCAGGTTTTTGCGTTATGGTACAGTTAGTACCCCACATAGCTTACTATCCAGAGGAAGAAATAATACAGGCCAAGGTCAACAAGGGAAAGATTGGCCCCCTGCGAGAAAAGCGCAAACCAACATCTCTGACCCTGGCTCGTATCCTCGGAACAAGCTTAGCTGAAGCTGGTGCTGGAATAGCAGCCTTGACACGTCAAGACCAAAAATGTAATAACCAAAGGGCAGGCATTGATGAAGATATACAGAGGCTGGAGAGGTCCATCTCCCATTTAGAAAAAAAGTGTGGACTCCCTGGCTGAGGTGGTCCTGCAGAACAGGGGAGGACTTGACCTCCTGTTTCTCCAACAGGGTGGGTTATGTGAAGCCCTCAATGAACAATGCTGTTTCTATGCAGACCACTCCGGCATCACTAGAGAGTCCTTAGCAAAAGTCAAAGAGAGCTTAGAGCAGAGAAATCAGGGAAGAGAACAATCCAACTGTTGGTACCAGTCCATGTTTGAGTTTTCCCCTAGGTTGACTACCCTGGCTGCCACCCTAGTTGGACCACTCCTGCTTCTGTTTCTGATGCTTACGTTTGGGCCCTGCGTCCTAAACAAGTTTATCCAATATGGAAAAGAAAGGCTTGGGGCTATACAGCTCACGGTTCCCGGACAACAGTATTTCACAGAAGATACTAAAGAGGCTAAGATTAGCCCCTAAAGTCACCAGTCTGGGGGGCTGTGGGGAAAAAAAGACATCTTGCACCAAGCCCCTGTCTTGCCCCCCAGAATGAACCACCACCCTTCCCCCGAATTCCCCAAGTTCTCGGAAAACCCACAAGAGTAAGCCTGGTAACTCCTGGGGACCAACTAAAAGGGTGAAAACTCCACAATGTCACAGTAGATAAAAAGTTAGATTAAAAAAACTCCCCTTGCGGTTTGGCCCAAACCCCCTACCCTATCCGCATTACGGCCAACTTCCCTATAACCATCTTACCCAATTACGTAACGCCAAGGCTTGGAAAGCCCTGCTTGCTTTTTTTTTTACTTGATAAACCCTGTACCCTAAGGAGTCAGGCTGCCAATTTCCTCTAGTTACTGGAGAAGAGTCAGGCATTGCTCTGGAGCTTGCTCAATAAAAGACCCTATGTATCTTACATCCGGCTGGTCTCTGGCAGTCTTTGGGGGTCTTGGGACTTGGGCATAACAATCTCAGTCCATGTTTTACAGTGTCACTGAAATCCCAGACCCACTTTTCAGGGTATCTCAGTCAGTGTATTTACAATGTCACTGAATCTTGGACCCATTTATTACGATATCTGAATCCAAGTCTATTCAGTGTCCCTGAAATCTCAGACCCAGTTTTAAGGATATCTCAATCCATGTTTTACAGTGAATAAAATTTAAAAGAAAATTGAAACTGTCTTTGAGAGATGTGTGTGTGTGTGTGTGTGTGTGTGTGTGTGTGTGTGTGTGTGTGTGTGTGTGGGGGGGGGGGGAGCAGGGGAGGGTCTGCCAACTCAACTAAGCCATATAGGGTTAACAGGAAGGTAAAACAAGCCATGCTAGTCATTGCTGGTTTCCTTAAATGACCTTTTAGAGTCTCTTTAGTACCAAATCATGAAAACATGGTACATGTACTCCAAACACCTCGTGGCCTATGCATGAGTACTATTTGCTTAGAACCCAAACCAAAATGCTAATTCCAAATCCATTCCTCAAAAAAAAAGCTTCTGCTTTGAATTTCAGCCCCCACCATCTACTTCCCAAAAAACATAAAGACAGAACCACTCCCTTTCCAGGAGCAAAGGTGTGACTGAGAATCCACCAAACTGTGGCATCCAGGAAGCTCAAGACACCTGCTCCCAGCCAACTGGCAGCCCACTAGGTGAGGAACAGTGCCCACTTCTTCAGAGAGACCTTGAGCCAACACAAGAAAGGAACGTTGCTTCAACCTTCCCTTGGTGTTCTAGGGGTTGGGATTTAGCAATTAATATCCCTCTGGGTGCAACTACAAAGGATCCATTTTAGTCAAGTACTTAATGGGGGGAAAAGTTAATCCCTTTGAGCTGGCCAGCACCTTTTACAGTATGGGTGAGAGTCCTCGTGTGCGATCTTTAACAGATACAGCAATGAGAAGGGAAAGGTAGATTTGTACAAGCTTCCCAAATAGTGAATTCACAGAGCGACAGGGCTGACGCCCATAGCTGATGCTGAGTCTGCTGAGTTTTCAAAAGTCTGAGCTGCTTTCTTCACAGATGTTTGAGAAGCTACCACGAATGCAAATCCACCAGCCAGGCATTGGATGATGCCAGCAGCCCCCATATTAACAGCCCGGTTGTTTCCTCCAACAACCAGGGATGCTAGAAGGCACTGAAGCACACATCAAAAGTGTCATTTATAGCTCCTGTTTTTATTGCCTGCACTTCAGAGAGAGCTAAGAATCAACCCAGCTACCGGTATTTGGGGCTTTAAAAACCAAGACACCTATAGCAATATGATGGGCCATATCCTATCTTTTTATACAATCACAATAACCCTAAAACTTAAAATGTCCAAACATCCCCAAATGTCCCAACAAAGAAGTATAACCCTGCCTGTTATGTAAGATGCTCTGAGTGATAACATTTCATCGTAACCATGGCGTAACCGCTCATTCGCTCATTTGGTTTTCCAACTTGGTATTTCACCTGCAGAGGATGAGGCAGGATAAACTAAATTCTAAGTAACCCCCAAGGCCTGCCTGGGGTCTTCTCCTTACAAATGGCAACTGCTCACTGGACTGAATTCATCCCAGTGGGAAAGGGACCTGTGTCACATGGTTCTCGCATCGAGACTAAGGAGGTGGAACAGCCACGCTCTGAAACAGTGTGTTCACGGGACGAAAGGGAGGGAGCAGACCAGCAGTACTTCAGACTAGATATCAAGCTGCCTCTTAATTCCCACGAAACATGGTCCAAAGTAGGAGAGGTCCAGGAAGTCCCTCTATAGCACAAAACAGAAAATATAGGGGCCAAGCATTCCATATTTTTTTTCTTTTTCAGGAAGATTCTAGAAAAATGGAGGTAGAACATTCGATCTCTTTCAAGTGTCAGGGAGGCTTCCAGAAGGGGAATGTGGCCAGGCGGAGGCTGGACGAAGGAATCATAGCACACTTTTTGGACTATTTTCTCTGAGTCAGATTTTCTCTAGGTTTTATTATTTTAACACAACTGTAAAAAGTGTCATTTACTAAAGAAAACTAGATCTTCGGGTTGCTAGGTATAATATTTGCAATTAGAAGGGAAAATCTCTCTGTAATTTTGTTGGTCTGACTTCTCTTTTGAGTATTTCTCTTTGCACAAGAAATATTTTACATATTCTAAGGTGCTTGTTAAAGGAGATTTGGAAAATAGGAACCCACATTTTGAGCTGTTTGTTGTTCACAAGGCACCTTTTATGTGTCCGTCGTCCATATCTCATGCCATTTTCCGAGCAGTGGATACACAAAACCAGATATGCAGGGGCCGTCACCTCACTTGTGTATCTGGGAGTCCATAGGAGACGCAAGGCCATGCACTGTGCTATACAGGGCAGCGCAGGAGCCGGAAGACTGCAGAAACACCAAGGGCGGGCACTCAGTTTGGTTGAGGGATACATGCCAGAAGATTGTACCTTTGTACTGAGGCTGAAGGGAGAATCATTTCCCTATAGCACTAAGCAAACTGTTTAGCAGCCAATGTACACTTCCCTGGAAAGCTGTGTCTCTCTCTTTTTTTTTTTTTTAACTTGAGGAAATCTACATTACAAGTTGCACCCTACAATAAACATCTCCTGAACGAAATTTGCAAATGTGGGAGTTTATGGTGCTGATACAAAAAACATATGCTAACGAAGAACAAGCTTGCATTTTTTCACTTCTCAGTATTTTATTGCCTTAGCCTGGCTGTCAACCAACTGCATAAATTGCAAACATTTAGAGGTACAAATCAGCTCACTGAAATATGTCAGAGCTTTCTGCATTAAGCAGGTTTGATGTATTGTAGCCCACAGGAGAAAAACACTTGTGACAGAAACTCAAAATAATTGAATAAGCATGATATTAAAAAGCATGATTTTGAGTTATTACTTAAGCTTAAATACCAGGAAGAGACCAGGAAGGCAAACTTTCTGTTGGTACAGCACTGTGCCACTCATTACAAAGTTATTACATGTTGTGGAGAAATTCCACCACCACGTACTTCTTACTAAAGAGGTTTTACATAATTGGACATGATCAAAGTTGTTTTAAAGACATGTTCCAAATCTATTCTAGTCACCTCAAAGAATAGTTTAAAATGTTTTAATTCTACTTAATTAAAAAATTCCTTTAAGTGAATAATTCCTTAATGTAGATAATTAATATGTGCTTTTACCTTAGCAGTAACACTACATTTAATGGTGAAATACCACAAGCATTTCCGTTGAAATCCAAAGGAAGAAGAAAAGAATACTCTTTGCAAAGCGTTTGTTATTATTGTTGTTGCTGTTGTACATAGGCCATGAAACAGATATGAAACATAAGTAAAAAACCCAAGTGTTCAAAAATAAGAAAGAAACTGTCATTAAAATTTGAATTTTTGAAACAGAAGGGAAATTTTCATGCTGCTTGGCTGATCTTGAACTTGCTTCATAGCGCAGGCTGGCCTTGAACTCGCGATCCTTCTGCCTCCTCGAGAGTACTAAGATTAAAAGGTGTGTAGTTTCATGACTAGCTGGAAATTATCACTATTTTTGAACAGTAAAAATATAGACCATAAAACTTGTTATTATTATTTAAAAATCTAAGATTAGGCAGAAAAGGTAGCTCAAAGGGCAAAGGCACTTGCTGCCAAATCTATTGACCTGTGTTTGGTACTTGGGACCCATGTGACGACTCCTGCAAGTTGTCCTCAGCCTTCCATGGGCCTGCCATAGTACACACACACACACACAACACACACACACACACACTCACACACACTAACACACAGACAGAAACACACACTCACACACAGACAGACTCATACAGACACTCACATGCACATAGACACACACACACAAACACACTCACACACAAACACACTCACACACAAACACACTCACACACAGAGTAATAAATGAATAAACAGTGATTTTTAAAAGCTAATGTGCTTCCTTATTTTATTCTGGGGCAAGGTCTCTCAAAGACCTTTGAGCCTCAGCCTCTTAGTCCTGGCTGTCCAGGTGCACTCTGCAATGCCAGCCTCTCCTTAACTTTTTAAAACAAGTTTTTGGTATTTGCTTAGATTTTAAGTAAAACAATATCAGTATGCTTGCTCATCAATGTCAAGAATTTCCACAAGAGTGCCTCATTTTACCTCCTCACCCCACAGCCTGAGACACACAGAATATTGGGGCTGGGTGGACCTTCCAGGTGAGCATCGGTTTCTTCATGGCCTATGCCACAAATAAGTCGCGTCCTCAGCAACAGGGCCTCGCTGTCCAGGTGGGGAGGGAGCCAGCAATGGCGGGAATATCCTGTAGTGTTCGGAGCCCGTGAAACCCCTTTGGCCAACCACTCAAAAATGTGCATCCTGTTCCTGTTGCTGGGGTTTAACTGGTAA
>OU015742.1:205429546-205439782 GCA_907169655.1 Acomys percivali | reverse complement strand
CCCCCCTACTGCTGTTATAAATTACAACCTTAGTGGTTTATTTATAATCTTAAAATTCTGAAAGTCAGAAGAAAAAAAATTAGGAGGAAATTTACACAAAGAGGTTATATGTGAGGTATGGATACATGGATTTCTTTTAATATAGAAACCATTTTATTTATTACCAATTTGAGATCAGTAATATTATGTCAATGTTAGATATAACCAGTAAAACTTATTTGTGAACAACCAGTAGTCACAGATATATTTCTTCTAGAGACTCTACAGGACTATCAATGTCTTTGCTGTCCCAGCTTCATGAAGCTACGTATCTTCCATACTTATTGATTGCATGTCAGTGGGCTTCTGTTCCTCTTTCCATATCCTAGTTTACCCTCCCATCTTACTCTGCTTAGAATCTTTTTGATTACCTAGGATCACTAAAGTTAGTCCAAGAGGTCTGGTCTTCAGGAAAGAGACCTCAGAAGCTACTGGGAGCCACAGACCACCGCGGGACCTGGAGATCACTGGGTGAGAGAGATCTGCACAATGCTGATGGGCCCATGGGCAGGTCTGACCTCCTGCCATCCAGTGGCACAAGGTGGAGGGCAGACTAGTCCCCATAGCCTGGACAGGAGCTTGCCTGTGATCTGGGAGCTGGGGCCTTGCTCAGCAGTGTGAATTCAGTAAATGGGACTGAAACCATCCTGGCAGTGAAGTATCAGAGCTCCTGGCCTAGGGAAATGTTGGGGAAATGGGTAGATCTGTCCTCAGACCCCCTCCACCCACCCCACGCCAGTCCACAGAAAGCCCCGGTGCCACAAGGGGACTAGGGGGCTATGATCACTTTGACCAGACTCAAGAGTGCAGCCTGAGACCTGAGATACTACTGGGAGCCACAGACCAGTGGAGATGGTAATTTCTGGATGAGAGAGACCAGCACAGGTGGGTTTGACCTCCTGCCATCCAGTGGCACACGGAGAAAGGTAGACCAGTCCCCACATCCTGGACTGGAGCCTGCCTGTGAGCTGGGAGCTGGGGCCTTGCTCAGCAGCACAAATTCAGTAAATGGGACTAAAATCTACCCGGCAGTAAAGCATCAGAGCTCCTTGCCTAGGGAAATCTTGAGGAAATCTGTCCACCTGACACCAGAAGCTACATCCAAACAACATAGATGGCAAGATGACTAAAGGCAGTGTAAAAACATAAACAACAAAAACCAAAACAATATGACGTCTCCAGAACCTAGTTATCTCAAAGAAAGCAACCCAGAGAACTCAAACACAATTGAAATACAAGAAAATGACCTCAAATTCTTAGTAATGAAGATGATAATGGAGGAAATAAATAAAATCTGAAATCAAATGCAGGAAGACACAGCCAAATAGTTGGAAGACATAAAAGAGGTCTATAGAAAGGCACTGGGGAAAAAAATAGGGAAATACAAACAACACAATGAAAGAAATCAATAAAGCAGTTCAACATCTGAAGACCTATAAAGAGGCAATGGAAGAAACTCAGGAATATATAAACAATCAGATGAATGAAATCAATAAAACAATTCAGGTTCTGAAGATGAAAATGGAGACAATGATAAAGACACAAACAGAAGAAAAGTGGGAATGAGAGAGCTCAGAGAGCAAGGAGGGCAACACAGAGGCAAGCTTCTCTAACAGAATCCAAGAGGTGGAGGAATGAATCTCGGGACTAGAAGATACAATCCTAGATCTTGAAGCAACCATTAAAGACAGTGCTAAATCTGAAAATTTCCTGACACAAAACATCCAAGAAATCAAGGACACCATAAAAAGAAGAAACCTGAGGATAATGGGCATTGAGGAAAGAGAAGATGCCAGACTCCAAGGCCCAGAAAATATTTTCAACAAAATCATAGAAGAAATTTTCCCCAATTTAAAGAAAGAGATGCTTATAAATATACAAGAGGCCTATAGAACACCAAATAGAATAGACCAGAAAAGGAAAACTTTCCACCACATAATAATCAAAACACAAAATATACAGAACAAAGAAAAAATATTAAAAGCGGCAAGGGAAACTTCTCATCAGAGACCATAAAAGCCAGAAGCGCTTGGACAGAGGTCCTGCAAACCCTAAGAGACCACAAATGACAGACCAGACTACTATACCAAGTGAAACTATCAATAATCATTGGCAGAGAAGACAAAATATTCCATGACAAAAATTCAAACAGTACCTATCCAAAAATCTGGATTTATAGAAGTTACTAGAAGGAAAACTCCACCCCAAAGGGACAAGCTATAACAAAAACTACAGAGGAAATAGATAACTACACCATTGGGGGAAAAAAAACCAACCACACACACTCTCTACTGTAACCAACATCAAAATTAAGGGAATTAAAGTCACTGGTCATTAACATCTCTCAACATCAATGATCTCAATTCTCCAATAAAAAGACACAGACTAACTGGATGGATGCATAAACAAGATCCAACATTCTTCTGCATTCAATAAACACATTTCACCCACAAGGATAGACATTACCTCAGGGTAAAAGGTTGGAAAAAATATTCCAAGCAAACAGTCACAAGAAGCAATCTGATGTAGTCATTTTAATATCTAATAAAATAGACTTTCAACCAAAATTAATCAAAAGGGACAAGGAAGGGCACTTCATACTTATCAAAGGTAAAGTCAACCAAGATGACATCACAATTCTGAACATCTATGCTCTCAATAAAAGGGTACCCACATTTGTAAAAAGAACTATTAACAAAGTTGAAACTACATATCAATTCCCACACATTAATAGTGGGAGGCTTCAACACCCCTCTTTCGCTGAAGGATAGGTCATCGAAACAGAAAGTAAGCCAAGAAATAATGACATTAACAAACATCATGAATCAAATGGATCTAACAGATATCTACAGATCTTTTCACCAAAACACAAAGGATTATACCTTCTTCTCTGCACCCCATGGAACCTTCTCCAAAATTGATCACATAATAGGTCACAAAGCAAGCCTCAACAGATACAAGAAGATTGAAATAATACCTTGTATCCTATCAGATTACTACGGTCTAATGCTGGACCTCAACAACAACAGAAATAACAAAAAAGCCTACACACACATGGAAACTAAACAATTCTCTACTTAATGACACCCGGGTCAGGGAAGAAATAAAAAAGGAATTAATGACTTCCTGAAATTCAATAAAAATAAAGAAACAGTATATCCAAATTTGTGGGACACATTGAAAGCAGTGCTAAGAGGAAAATTCATAGCACTAAGTGCTGTTATAAAGAAATTGGAAACATCCCACATAAGCAACTTAACGATACAACTGGAAGCCCTAGAAAAAAGAAACACCCAAGAGGAGTAGACATCTGGAAATAATCAAACTCAGGGCTGAAATCAATAAATTAGAAACAAAGAGAACAATTCAAAGAATCAACAAAACCAGGAACTGGTTCTTTGAGAAAATAAGCAAGATAGACAAACCGTTAGCCAAACTAACTAAAAGACAGAGAGACACTACCCAAATCAACAAAATCAGAAATGAAAAGGGAGACATAACAACAGACACTGAAGATATACAAAGAATCATAAGATCCTACTTCAAAGGCACAAATGCCACAAAATTTGAAAATCTAAGGGAAATGGACAATTTTCTTGATGAAGTACACTTATCAAAATTGAATCAAGAACAGATAAACAAACTAAATAGTCCCATTTCCCCTACAGAAATAGAAGCAATCATTGATAGTCTCCCAACCAAAATAAGCCCAGGGCCAGACAGGTTCAGTGCAAAATTCTACCAGACCTTCAAAGAAGAGCTAATACCAACACTCTTTCAAGCTACTCCAAAAGATAGAAATGGATGGAAATTACAAAATTCATTCTGTGAGGCCACAGTCATGTTGATACCTAAACCCCACAAAGACCCAACAAAAAAAGAGAATTTCTGACCTATTTCTCTTATGAACATTCATGAAAAATCCTTAATAAAATACTTGCAAACAACTAGAAGAACACATCAAAGATATCATTCACCATGACCAGGTAGGCTTCATTCCAGGCATACAGGGATGGTTTAATATATGGAAATCCATCAATGTAATCCACCATATAAACAAATTGAAAGAAAAAAACCACATGATCACCTCCTTAGATGCAGAAAAAGTATTTAATAATATCCAACACCCATTCATGTCTAAAGTTTTGGAGAAATCAGGGATGCAAGGCACATACTTCAACATAATAAAGACTATATACAGCAAGCCAATAGCCAAAATCAAATTAAATGGAGAGATACTCAAGGAAATTCCTCTAAAATCGGGGACCAGGCAAGGCTACCCACTCTCTCCATATAGTTCTTCACTCTCTTCAATATAGTTCTTAAAGTTCTAGCCAGAGCAATAAGACAACAAAAGGAGATCAAGGGGATCCAAATAGGAAAGAAGGAAATCAAATTATCCTTATTTGCAGATAATATGCTAGTGTACATAAGTGACCCCCAAAATTCCACCAGAAAACCCATACTGCTGATAAACACCTTCAGCAAAATTGCTGGATACAAAATTAACTAAAAAAAAAAAAAAACAAAAAAAAAAAAACAACTCAGTAGCCTTCCTATATACAAAGAACAATCGTGCAGAGGAAGAAATTAGGGAAACTACACCCTTCACAATAACCACAAGTAATATAATATATCTAGGAGTAACTCTAACCAAGCAAGTGAAGGACTTGTTTGAAAAAAACTTCAAATCTCTGAAGAAAGAGATTGAAGATGACATCAGAAGATGGAAAGATCTCCCTTGTTCGTGGATTGGGAGAACTAACATAGTAAAAATGGCCATCTTACCAAAAACAATTTACAGATTCAATGCAATCTCTATCAAAATACCTACAGAATTTTTAAAGACATTGAAAGATCAATTCTCAATTTCATATGGAAAAACAGAAAACTAGAATAGCTAAAACAATCCTGTACAATGAAAGATCCTCCGGAGGAATCTCCATACCTGATCTCAAGCTGTACTATAGAGCAACAGTATTTAAAACAGCATGGTACTGGCACAGCAATAGGCTGGTTGACCAATGGAATCAAATTGAAGACCCAGAAATGAATACACACGCATATGGCCACTTGATTTTTGACAAGGAGTCAAATCTATTCAATGGAAAAAGAATAGCATCTTCAAAAAATGCTGCTGGTCTAACTGCATGTCTACATGTAGAAAAATGCAACTAGATCTATATATATCACCATCCACAAAATTCAAGCTGAAATGGATTAAAGACCTCAACATAAAACCGGAGAGACTAAATCGGTTAGAAGAAAAAGTGAGGAAGAGCCTGCAACACATTGGCACAGGAGACAGCTTCCTGAACAGAACATCAACAGCCTAGATCTTAACGTCAACAACCAATAAATGGGACCTCATGAGGCTGAGAAACTTCTGTAAGGCAGAAGACACTGTCAACAGAACAAAGCGACAGCCCACAGAGTGGGAAAATATCTTCAACAACCCTACATCTGACAAAGGTCTAATATCCAAAATATATAAAGAACTCAAGAAATTAAATACCACCAAACCCAATAACCCAATTGAAAAATGGGGCTCAGAACTAAACAGAGAATTCTCAGCAGAGGAATATCAAATGTCTGAGAAACACTTAAAGAATTGCTAAATGTCTTTAGTTATCAGTGAAATGCAAATCCAAATGACTTTGAGATTCCATCTCACACCCATCAGAATGGCTAAGATCAAAAATTGAAGTGACAGCACATGCTGGAGAGGATGTGGAGAAAGAGGAACACTCCTTCATTGCTGGTGGGAACGCAAACTTGTACAACCACTTTGGAAATCTACCCTGTGCCATCCCAGAAAACTGGGAATATGGCTCCCTCAAGACCCAGCTATTCTACTCCGTGGAATATACCCAGAAGATGCTCCACCACACAAGGACATATGCTCAACCATGTTCATAGCAGCCTTATTCATAATATCCAGAACATGGAAACAGCCTAAATGTCCCTCAGTCAAAGAATGGATAAAGAAATTGTGGTACATTTACACTATGGAATACTACTCAGCTATTAAAAACAAGGAACTCCCAAAATTTGTGGACAAATGGATGGAACTAGAAATGATCATACTGAGTGACTTAACTCAGAAGCAAAAGACTCATATGGTATATACTCACTTATAATGGGACACTAGCCCAAGAGGCATGCCCCATGAAAATATTCACTTACCAGGAGGTTGGGATAGATGTGAGGACATCCTATTAGGACTCTAGGTGAGAGAAGTATGGGAGAATGGGGAAATAGAAGGATCCAGAGTGTTCTAGAAACCTACAAGAAGAATATCATGACGGGCAGATCTTGACCCAGGGATTCTACTCATACTACTGCACCAACCAAGGACAATACAAGCAGTAAACACTGAACCCCTACTCAGATCTAGCCAATGGACAGGATATTCTCCAGTTAAGTGGAGAGCAGAGACTGACTCTGACATGAACTCTGGTGCCCCATATTTGACCACTTCCCCTTGGTGGGGAGGTCTGGGTGGCACTCAGAGAAAAGATAAGCAGGCCACCAAAATGGGACTTGATAGCCTATTAGCATACAGTTGGGGAAGAAGTCCCCCTCGGTCACAGACATAGGGAAGGGAATAGGGTGAAATTGGGAGGGAGGGAGGAATGGGAGGACACAAGGGATATAGGATAACAATTTAGATATAATCTGAATAAATTAACAATCTTCCCATTTAAAAAAATCCTTAACCACAGCTGCAAAGCTCTGTGGTTTGAATGTAAAAATGTCCCTCCTAGGCTCATATATTCAAACACTTGGTCCTTAACTGGTGGCACTGCTTTGGAAGGTTATGGGCCCTCAGTGTGAGGTGGAGTCTCCCTGGGAGCAAGCTTTGAGGTTGGATAGCCTGGTTCCATGCCCTTTTTGCTCTCTTCCTTGACTGCAGGAGGGGACGAGGACCAGCCTCTTGCCTTGATGTCTTCCATCACAGAGTCTATATCTTCTTCAATTCCAAGTCAAAAATAAAAACTTCCTCCCTCAAGTTGTTTCTTGTTGGCGATTTGGTCAGAACAAGGAGAAAAGTAGCCAACACAGGCCCTAAGGGAGCGTCCTCATGGGGTTAGAGCAGGAGTGTCTGCGGACGCCAGTTCCGTCCATTCCT
This sequence comes from Acomys percivali, assembly GCA_907169655.1. Classification (NCBI taxonomy): domain Eukaryota; kingdom Metazoa; phylum Chordata; class Mammalia; order Rodentia; family Muridae; genus Acomys; species Acomys percivali. Next base: position 205,432,611 of record OU015742.1, on the reverse strand, counting down.
ATGTCATTGATAACGTGGTGCATTTATTTTAAAGCTCTCCAGAGAATTCAGCAAAGCTTAAGACTCCTTGCCCAAAGCTACTTACCTAAGTATAACGACAGGGTTTTTTTTTTTTTTTTTTTTTTTTTCCTGATCAAGTAGTGTTTCTTTCAAAAATTGAATTTTTCTGCAACAGTTTGTCTCTGCTCTTCCTACATGGCTATAACTACCACCTCAGAGGTCTGTAGTGTAGCAGTTTCCTCCAAGATAAAACACTCTATCCTGGAGGGAAGCTTGCTTTTATTTTTTTCATTCATTCATTCATCCATTCATTCATTTAGTCACTTTACAACCTGGTGGGAAGCTTCTATTCGTTTGTTTGCTTGCTTGCTTAAGCACTTTGTAGCCTGGTCCCAGCCCATCCCTTCTCTCCTCCCAGACCCACCCTCATTCTCACCCTCTGTCCTTAAAGAAGAGGAGGACCCCAAGGTATCAACTCACCCTGACACCTCAAATTATAGCATGACTAAGCACATCCTCTCCCACTGAGGCCAGGCAAGGCAGCCCAGCTAAGGAAAAGGATCAGAGGTAGCCAACAGAGTTAGACACCGCTCCTATTCCCATTTTTAGGGAGGAAAGCTTCTTAAAGAGAGCTTTCTTAAGATTCAGGAGGTAAACAACTCCTAAGTCTCAGGCTGTCCCTGAAACTGACCAGATGAAAAAGCTTCTCTCTGTTCATATAAACAGTAAGAACTGTTGTGGAGACTCAGAGGAACAAGCTGCCTTGAAAAAAATCATCTAACCCATGGGGCTGACTGGAGGTCGTACAGAGAGCTCCAAGGTTCCAGCTTATTTGTTTGTTTGTTTTGTTTTTTTGAGATAGGGCTTCTCTGTGTAGCCCTGGCTGTCCTGGACTCACTTTGTAGACCAGGCTGGCCTCGATCTCACAGAGATATGCCTGCCTCTGGCTCTGCCTCTGGAGTGCTGGGATGACAGGTGTGAGCCACCGAGCACAGCTGGTTCCAGCTTTTATGAATCTGCAGCTTTGAGGTTTCAGAAGCCCATGCCGAGCCCATTCTTGTTTTCTATTCTGGGTGCTGCAGCTCCTTAGAGTTGTTTCTTCCTTTGCAAGTAACTTCTCACCCGTTCCCCTATGTATGCACGCAGGAATTTCATTGGCTCTCCATGTTTAACTTTGGTGGTGTGCTTACTTTGGTTTGTCACCAGTTTCCTATCTAGAGTGAATAGACGTTTTCTTGCCTCTCCCAGTAACAGGGCCATACAACAGGTGCTCATGTTATGAATATATGTTGCACCAGGCGGTGGTGGCGCACGCCTTTAATCCCAGCACTCGGGAGGCAGAGGCAGGTGGATCTCTGTAAGTTTGAGGCCAGCCTGGTCTACAAAGTGAGTCCAGGACAGCCAGGGCTACACAGAGAAACCCTGTCTCAAAAAACAAAACAACAACAACAAAAAAAAAAGAAGAATATATGTTGCCTGAGAAAAATCTTCCCTGTTGTAGGGTTTGCATGTCTACAAATGAGACCATAAGAAATCTAGAGAATCACACACCTAGACAAATAGTGACAAGAAACAGATAAGATACTATTTTATTTTGAAGCTAATAACTAGCAGGCAACCGGCCACACTCAGTGGCGAGTTTTAGAAAGAACCGTACTGGAAGATGAATCTGGGCCAGAGCTGCTTGAGTGCCTGCTCCTTCCCCTGAGAGAGACACAGAAGAAGAGCCAAGCAAACACACATAGAAGTCCACACGGCTACATAGGGCCTGCTCACTACTGAGGCCAAGGCTGAGTGGTGGCTATTCTCCTCAGGGAGCCTTTGATAAGAAGAGACGGTCACAAGGCTAAGTACTACTGCTTTGGTGACATTGGTTGAGCACTGGAGACTGACACTGTGCGGAGCACTTCAAAGGGGGAAACAAGGCCTTGTGTATGGTCCCTGTGCTACAGACCTTACAGTGTCACCGGGTCACAGGTGAAGTATGCACAGGGCCATTCTAAAGTCATGGGTGAAAAAGAACTGTTGGTTCCACCGTTCTGCCTTTTATGAGTCTTGCGTTTCCCATGATGCTTTGCAAACAGCTGTGGTCATGGGACCAGTTGGATGTGGTTGATAGAATATGTGCTCTGGTTGCTTCTTTAAATCCAGGTGTATTTCCTCTCCTCCTGGTCCTTCTCCCACTCACTGGATGATGGCGGTAGGGCAGCCGGTCTGGACCAAAAGATGGAAGCCATACGCTGGAGGATGAAAATGTCTCCTTATTGTAATACAGCACATGGAAATTCTATAGCTGCTTCAGCTGCTGTATTTTAGGTCTTTTGTTGCTTCATCTTCAGTGCTATATACAACATTGAAGTAAAAGATTCCAATAAACTAAAATGGTGGCAGAGAGGTTAATGCACAGCATAGGTGATCTTCAGGAACTTGAGATGGGGAGATAGATGGCGCCTCTTACTGAGAGAGCAGGAGGGGCCAGGGAGGCAGAGCAAGCCCGGGATGGCCACCAGATATGAAGTGCGTGGCTGCTCTCCAAAAGTCATATTGCATTTGTATTACAAACAGAACTCATCTAAATAGAGACAGAAACTAGTGGCTAATTTTAGACGCCACCCAAATTACTCATTAGTCTTTTTCTAGACTTGAGTATTTCGGGAAATATGAAACGGAGTTGGCAAACCTCTAATTCTTCTCTTGGAAAAATTATGACATCACTTTAAAATGTATCCAGCGGTTTCTTATGCACTAGCCACTTGCTCAGTGATTGGCTGGTACAATTTCTCCAAGCTGTTAGCTGTACAGATATGCCTTTGGAGACTCGAGTCGGGGCAGCAGAGCTGTTAGGGTGATTTCCTCCAAACTGAAACTCTTCCTCCCGGAAGGAGGAGGCTCGGGACACCAGGAAGTAAGAAAAGCCCTCAAGTCTGTACAGCCTAAAACCGGCAAGATATTGCTCCAGTCAGCAGTGGCTAGAGAGAAGAGGCAGGGCTGCCAGGAGGAGGAACCCTGATGTGTGGGGCCCCTGAGGTCATGCAGAGAGCTCCGCCCCTGAGGTCATGCAGAGA
>OU015742.1:205409138-205429536 GCA_907169655.1 Acomys percivali | reverse complement strand
CATGCAGAGAGCTCCGCCCCTGAGGTCATGCAGAGAGCTCCGCCCCTCAGGTCATGCAGAGAGCTCCACCTCTGAGGTCATGCAGAGAGCTCCCCCCATGCTCAGGGGACTTGAGCCATGCAGCTGCCTTGCAGTCATCCCTGCTCCCATGAGTGACCGTCATCCGCGCTTTTCTTTACGTAACTCCCAAACGTTCACGACCTACGCAGATCTGTGTCTGCTGGACCTGGGGTCTGAGGACCCGAGAGAATGTGGTGGACAGCAGCCTAACGCTGCAGGCAACCTTGCTTCCGTTTCAGTGTTGTACTTTATACCTGAATGTAACAAAGAAAGCAATGATCCCAGGAGTTGAGAAAAACATGTAAATAAACGTCAGTAAACGCATGCTAACTTTCACTAGAGCAGCCTTTCCCGCAGAACTCTCTCAGGACGGACCAGTTAGACACAATTGCCTGGCACACAGTGTGGGTCACATCTAGCACAAACGTGAGGCAGAAGGCCATTTCCAGGTTCAGGGGACACGGAGGACAGCACTCAGCGTAGCCTCTCGCTAGACTGGGTTCTATAGCTATGTTCTGGCGCCCAACAAGAAAAAATATGTCTTATAAATGGAATGTAAATGTTTGTCACACAGGAGGCACATGATCACATCCAAGAGCAACCCAGGGAACAAAGGCACCTGAGGTAAAGGGCCTCTGCCTTTTCCTGGAGCCTCCCTCGCATTGTTAGACATGGGCCATTCTTTTGACATTCTTCTGACAGTCCACTTCACTGGACTTTGATGGTCTGTCATTGGTTAGTTATCAGGAGTAGGTAAGTGGCTTTCTTGCACCACCCCCCTAAAAGAATCTCTACAAGAGCCTTCAACCGCTGTGCTCCTCCTAGCTAACAGGAAATGAGGGCAGTGGTGAGCTCAAGGCTGGCAACGGAACAGTTCCATCCCACAGGAAGTTCCGCCATCCGTCTCTAAGAGACATGATGCCACAGGTAAGCAGCTCTGTGTGCAGGCTTGGAGGAGAAAGCGATGTTAAATGGTGACCTCACACCTGCCAGCAGGATGATTTGGGATGATTATGTGTCTGTCTGTCCATTGTGTCCTCCTGTTTCTGTGTGTCTATCTGTTTCTTTCTGTCTGTCTCTTTGTGTCTATCTCTGTCTGTCTGTCTGTCTCTCTCTCTCTCTCCCTCCCTCTCTCCCTCTCTTTCTCTCTCTCCCTCTCTCTCCCTCTCTCTCCCTCTCTCTCTCTCTCTCTCTCTCTCTCTCTCTCTCTCTCTCTGTGTATGGTATGTGTGTCTGTCTCTGTCTCTCTCTTGTGTGTGTGTGTGTCTGTCTGTCTGTCTGTCTGTCTCCCTCTCTCCCCATTTATAAAGATGATAACAGCACCTATGTCCCAAGATGCTCAGGTTAAAAATACAACATGGATGCCAGACAAGGCAGCCCAGCTAGGGGAAAGGGATCCAGTGGCCAGCAACAGAGTCAGACACAGCCCCTACTCCTGTTGTTAGGGGACCCACATGCTGACCAAGCTGCACATCTGCTACATATGTGTAAAGGGTCTAGGTCCAGCCCATGCAAGCTCTTTGGTTGATGGTTCAGTCTCTGTGAGCCCCCATGGGCCCAGGTTAGTTGACTCTGTAGGTCTTCTTGTGGTGTCCTTGACCCCTCTGGCTTCCTCAATCCTTCCTCCTACTCTTCTCAAAACTCCCTGAGCTCAGCCTGTTGTTTGGCTGTGGGTCTCTGCATCTGTTTCCATCAGTGGCTGGATGAAGCTTCTCAGAGCACAGTTATGCTAGGTTCCTGTCTGCAAGCATAACAGAGTTTCATCAGTAGTTTCAGTGGCTCAGATAGGCCTGTAAAGTAATTAAATAAATAAAATATTTTTAAAAGATACAGCATGAGGGATAGGTCTTAATAATACTAAACGTTAGTAGTTATGATTGTTGACACTTTCTGCTACTTTTAAATCATAGGTCAAATGCTCACATGAAAGCAATTGTGCTAAATAATTCTGCATCATGACTGTTCCTGATTCCCGACCTTTGCATTTCTCACCCTAACTGGGGGTGCCAGAGCTTGCTTGCCAGGATATGTACAGACAGCTAAACACTTCAATCCAGACACAAGGTGTTGCACCATGCTAACATTTGTTCTCAGAAAAAAGCACCTATTTCTTCGTGTCCCCTAACATTAAGGATGACTTCCCAGAGAGACGGGAGTGGGGAGGGGGGAGGCTGGCGGTGTGAACACGAAGCGCTACATGAGCCACTGCACTTGACAACTTGAGGATGAGGTATGAACTCCCTGCTACAGATTTACTGTGTCCCAGGAATTGGCGGTGCGGCCGCTGCAAAGTCAGAAGTCTGGGATTCTGAAGGCGAGGGCTTGCGGGCAAAACACTGCCCAGCCTGCTTAGATTGAGGGCTGGCTCCGCTGAGGGTCACCGGGACTCATTCTGCCCTCTCTCTAATCTCCACACTCAGATTTCTGCTTATACCCACCCCTCCCTGCCACGGGTCTTCACTCCTATCACCCAGTATGGGAGAATTTCTAAGACATGAACATTGTCTAGCTTGATGGCCTACATAGTATTTGCTGCCTTCAAACCCCTTTTTTCCCCCAGACTGAGATATTTTTATTGTCTTTCATGACCAATTATATAGATCACAGGGCTCAAGAAAGGTGCTCTTGGGTTTGGCATGCTCCTGTATCTGCAACGTTGAAAAATGCCTGGAGCACAGAGAAAAGAGCATTCAAGTGGTTTAAAGAAAAAAAAAAAAAAAAAAAAAAAAAAAAAAAACGAGACACTAGTTCAAGCATCCAAAGAGGCAGATTACTGCTTCTTCAACTTCAGTCAGAACATACCTCTTCTAGGGTCAGGTTACCAGAACCCTTGAGATTTCTGGGAAACTGAGGAGAAGGTTGCATCCTGTACAGCCACAATTCTCAATACTGCAAACCTTAGCTATCCTTCAAGCACCCAGTTACACTGTGCATTCCCAGTCAGCACCTTGCTCTGTCTTCCCAGCACCAAATACTGCCAAGCCATTAAGTCATTCAGCCGAATGAGGAGAAATCTTATCCCAGGGTCCCCGCGCTCCACTCACAGCTGTTCCAGGGAATGCTGGACAGCTGCCTTTCTCCTTGCTAGCATAGAGCATGCACTTGGGAAAGCGTGGGGCAGCTTGAACTGGAGTGATAGGAAGGCCTTTTACAGGGTTGGTCAGGTGTCATGTGACTTGAGAAGGCCCCCAGAAGCAGGAGTTTCAGCCGGACTGGGTGCTGTTGGGAAATGGGGGTTAATTCTATGATCAGCTATATTTTAACTGTTTTATTTATGTGTCTGTCATGTGTGTGTGGATGCTCGTGGAGGCCACGGAGGGCTTAGAATTCCCTGGAGCTAGAGTTAGGGTATGGCGAGCCACTGATAAGGTTCTGAGAACCAGTCTCCGATCCTCTGGAAGATTTGCCTTCACCACCAAGCCAACTCTCCAGCCCCAAATCAAAGCTTATGATTAAACTGTAGGCCACAGCTTCTATGAGGTGACATAGCTGAATGTGGGGTTGAGTGTGCAATTAGCAACAGTCAAAGTCCAGCGAGACAAATGCTGCTTGTTTCCAGAAGTGCTGGGGACTTCACTGTAGCCTTGGCTCTGAACACACAACTCACACACTTTGCGCTGGGTGTGCACTGCTGCCATGCCACACACCACGCCACAAATGCCTTAAACACCTCGGCTCAGATTCCAGACTACTGAACGTTAAGGGCTGTGGCGTTCTTACTATACACATCAGGGCTTCTGCGCTACAGAGACATCAGGATTCAACTACAGGAGACAAAACACTAAGATCTTCCACATCGTTTCTCACCACATGCCACACTGGCGTTCCATTGGGCTGTATTGTGTTAGATGAACATCCATTTCATTACGTGTAAATTTTATTTTGTCTTTAATAGATAGTAAAATTATATGTACGATTTACTATCAGTGACTGTTTTACTTGACTGATGTGTATGCCCATGCATCCAGGACTACAGCACAAGGCCCCACTGCAGCTGGGAAGAAGCAGTCTTCACTCCTCTTAGCTGAGAGAGGAGACATTTGGTATTTGTGATTAGCAAGTGACCTTGTTTTCATCTGATTATACTTAAGATTCAGAAGTGTGCTTGCTTGGTGTCACTTGTTCAGTACAAAGAGTGGCCTTATCTGATAGGAGCATTCTGGGAGTCCTGAGAATGTGGGTTTTAATGTGAAAGTGAGGCCAGCTGCTTGCCACACTGAGAGCTAGCTGCCAGACCTGGCGGGCTGCCACACTCGGGGCTACTTGCCGTGGCCTTTCAGCCCCCCTCATGTGATCGCCCACAACATAGTTGTTACTTTTGCTCACAAGATTAATCAAATATCGAGGTACCTTCAACCCCATGAAGTCTACCCAAGCCTTCTGATCTTACTCAGAACCATCTAAGCCCCTTCCCTCCAGAGGTAGCATGGGGCTGCGAGAGAGTCCGAGGCTTCCCAGGTGCTGCACGGGCCCGGTATGAGAAGGCCGCAGTGGCCCATGAGTTGGATTGTTAGCTGGATGGCTGCACATGAGAATCCTGAGCCAAGAAATATTTGAGAGGGAGGATTCGTGTGATTGTGTCACAGAGCTGGAGTATTGGTGGTGATAAGACCAAGACTCTGAGAACTCAGCCCAGTTGATAAAGTTCTGCCTAGACCAGAAGAGCACACGTGAGGCCGTGGATTCAACCGCCATCACCACATAAACTGGGCCCAGTGGCCTGTGCCTGTAATCCCAACATAGGAGAATCGGGAGCCTGGGTCATCTTAGGCCACACAGAGAGTTCACGGTGGTCCTGGGCTACATGAGACCCCGCCTCAAAAATAAATGAGTAAATACCTTAGTTTTAAAAATCAAGATGGAGCCTATGCATATGTGGTAGCTGTTAGCAGAGATGATCATGTCTGTTGGAAAGGGTCAGCAATGGCGTCCACGGCACAGTATCAGCCAGACTAGATGGAACAGGGGAATAAGATGAAAGTATGGAACGAGGAAGAACAGGCTGGGAGGGAAGAGACTGCACAGAGAGTCCATCAGAGTTTCAAAAGAAGCTAATCAATTTATTCTTTAAACAAATGAAAGGCACGGAGAAGTAAAAAAAAAAAAAAAAAAAAAAACCAGAGAGAAAAGAACAGCCATTTTATACTTTCGTTTGTCCAAAGTACTGATGGAAGACCCCTTGGCCTAAAGCTGTTTGGGCCACAGATATACCAAAGTGGAAAAGACAGACCGGAACTCCAGGACCTGGCCATTCGTTCTGCGTAGCAGGGCAAACATCGTGACAGAAGGTGGCACCGCACATTTAGTAGATGATGAGGCAACAACAGATGACCACAAACGTGGATGTGAGAGGGAGACCTGAGGCTGAAGGGCTCAGGCAGAGGAGAGCTCGGCTGGTGCCTCAGGGACTAGGGACCCAAGCAAGCATCACATGGGGAGCTGATCAGCTCTAGAAACTCAGTGAAGATACAGGCACGGCAAAAATTGACTCTGACTAAATAAATAAATAAATAAATAAATAACCACTCATTGATGTCTTCCTGGGAGAATTAAGGTAGCAAAGTAAAGGTTTTTAATCACTTTAATGAACGTAGGTCTCCTTCTGTCTCTCCCTCGCCCTGAGAGAAGATGCCATATGGTTAACTAATGCAACATATATTTGAATGCTGGGAGTTTGGGACTAGTTGGGGCAAGGGAGGCTTTTTGTGACCTTAGGCTTCTGTCCGCTCTCTCTCACAAACCATGCTCTTGTTCTGACTGACAAACAGCAGCACGTAACCACTCCGTATGGCCCAGCTGTCTAATATAGAACAGCTCTGTATACACACGTACAAACAGGATTTATATCAAGGCTCCGACAAAAGGTAAATTGTGTCTCGAGTTTTGAGAACTGAAATATTTGCTTCCCTGACAGAGGCACGCAGAGCTCATGAATGATGCAGCGCCCGGCTCTCAGAGGTGCTATTTCTTTGCAATGCTGCTTCTTGAGGGAGCAAATATGAAGAATAAAACATGTCATTTTACATGATACAGTGTCTTTTTATTGTCACCTTCCAGGCTTTAAAAGTGAATGGGGCAAATCATCAAAAGACATATTGTAGGCGCAAGCCATGCCGCAGAGTCAGATATTCCAGTGGTGTGCGCAGTTGAGACTCTCCTCGGAGTCTCTTTCTCTGGATCCTTACCCCTGACCGAGTGACCTGGTAATAACACATTGGGCCATAAAGAGAAGATTTGCTTTTGCCTTTTGGTTCTGAGATCATAATTTTCCTTCAAGTGATTCCACTATGCAGTACTCAGCAAGAGCCCCAGGGACTGAATGGGCCTGGAGCTGTCACACAGGGCTGTAAGGACAACTTCAGCTTTTCAGAGATTACAGCAATGGGATTGTGTTAGTTACTCTTCTATTGCTGTGACAAAACACCACGACCAAGGAACTGTTACATATACACTAGGGCACGTGTGTGTGGGCATGCTCACAACACACACACACACACATACACACACACATACACACACACGCACGCACACACACTCACACAAGTAGACATGCATGCACACATGCTCACACACACACACACATGCACACACACTTAATTAGGCTTGCAGTTACAGAGAGAATATCCATACTGGTGGAGCAAGGACATTGCATCAGGAGTAGTTGAGACCTCACTGCGAGTAGAAGTCAGAAAGAAAGAAAAGTGGGAACAATGTGAGTGTTTTGATACCTCCAGCCTGTCCCCAGTGACACACCTACTCCAGCGAGGCTACACTGTCTAATCCTTCCCAACCAGTTCCACCAACTAGGCACCAAGTGTTCAAATACAGGAGCCTGTGGGGACCACTTTCATTCAAACTACCATAGGAATAAATTACAGAGTTCGCACATGTGTAAACTATTCTTCAATAAGGAAAAAAAAAAAACAATGAAAACACTGTGAGATGACCTTGTACTTCCCAGCATGGCTAATACAGACAGTAACAAATATTGTCAGGTATGTGGAAACACTGGGACCCTGGTGCATTGCTGCTGAGAACACAGGATGGTGCAGCCCTTGTGAGACACAGTCCAGCAGTTCTTCAAGGAGACTACCCCTGGGCAGCGTCAACCCTGCAATTCCATCCCTACGCATGACCTGAGGGCACTGAAAACGTGCATTTCACGACACTCGGGCAGTTCATAGCAGCACCATGTTGCTTATCAGCTGATGAGCGGCGATAGCGTGGAGTGTACACAGCACAGTGGGATAATATTTGCTACAGAAAAGAACGAAGCAGGATGAAGATATGAGTCCAGGGTTAAGAGCACTTGCTGCCTTTGGAGGATGCACCTGGTGGATCACAACCACCCACAACTCAGTTCTGGCTAATCTAATGCACTCTCTGGTCTTAGTGAGTGCCAGGGGAGCTCGTGGTGCATAGCATACATCCAGGCAAACACTTACCCATGAGATACAGTAAAATAAAATAAAAACAGCTACATGTTGTATAACATAGGTGAACATTTAAAACATGCCAGGAAACGATATCACATGATACTGCTCACAGGAAGTGTCCAGAATAAAAACAGACAAAGCTGGGTGTGGTGGTGCATATCTTTAATCGCAGCACTCAGGAGGCAGAGACAGAGGCAGAGGCAGGAGTATCGCTGTGAGTTCGAGGCCAGCCTGGTCTACAAAGCGAGCCCAGGACAGCCAAGTCTACACAGAGAAACCTTGTCTCGAAAAACAAAACAAAACAAAACAAAGCCAACTAACCAAACAAAAAGCCAAATGCACAAACAAACCATTGATTCACACTGCCAGGCCTGGGTAACGTCGATGGGATGTTCTTCTAAGGTCATAAACATGTCCTGGCATTAGGTAATAGTGAAGTGGACCATGCGATCATACTCACTGGACTGAACTTTAAATGGGCTAACTTTATGGCAATGTGAGTTTTAGTTCAGTGAATTTATTTACAATCAAGGATTTTTAATATAATTAAATATCATGTGACATAAAGGAATATTTTCAGGATTTGCCTCTTGTGTAGTTTTGAATAGAGTTTATCGAGGTGATGCAAAATGTAATTTTTCTAGTATTGATGCCATGTTAACATTGCCAAAGTGATACCTTGTTGAGGGGCTCCCATCTTACAGACATGGTAACCATGTTATCATAAGCCACACTAGCTCTATGACCTCGGGACTTTCTTGGTTATGTAAGCCTTCACTTACTTCCGGTCCTGCAGAGACCGTTAGAGGAATGGCAAACTCCTGGTGCCATTATACATGCCAGGAGCAAGAGGCGCCAATCCTGCGGTGGCGTGAAATGCTGTTCACTTTCTTACATCGACTCCGGGGTGCTACCTCCACTTTAGTAACTCTGGAGATGAGGTGCATCAGCAACCAGTATTTCACTTAACTGGAAGTATTTTTCTTTCTTAACGCTACGTAAAGTGGAGGAGAATCTACACTCAGCAGGGACTGAGATCTGTAATACTGAAGATATTCAATGCTGTTAGCACCCACTCTCACTGGGGGGCGTAATTTTCCATCTCCTTTGCCTGTAACCCCTCTTGTCACATTTGACCCTCAAAAACATTAATTTATTTGTTACCCTACCTTATGTCATGTTTTTTTCTATAAAACTGTTCTACATTCGCTTACTTTGTGTGTGGTGGTGGTGGTGGTGGTGGGTGTCGTGCCATGATCAACATCTGGAGGTTGGAGGGCAACTTGCAGAAGTCATGTCTCTCCTCCTTGAGTGAGTCATAAGGACTGAATAAGTCTTGGCAGCAAGTCCCTTTGCACAATTATTCTGTTGTTGTTGTTATTGTTTTCTTTTTAATGGAATCCTGTTATGTAGCTCAGGCTAGCCCATATTTGCTGTGTGCTCCAGACTAAACTTGAACTAATGATTCTTTTATGCCAGCCTCCTAACTTCCAGGATTACACTGACATATTTGTCTTCTTCTGTCATATTTCTTATATCCTGTGGTCCTCAATTATTATTATTTGATGCAGCCACAGTTAACATGGATATAAGCAATTTAACTTAAATTTGTACCTCGATGTTTTTGACATCTACCACATGAGGAGAAGAACAATGGTTCTGACACTGAGGACACAGAAGTGAATGTACACACTAAGTATTTATGCACAGGGGCCCTGAAATTACCATAAAATTTGAAGAGAGGCTACAGAGTAGTAACAGTTTACTGAGGTGAGGAGTCAAGTATGCTATAAAACTACTAGAGGAGGAATGGAAACTGTACCTTGACACCAAACTTAAAAATCATCTCAAGTGGGTTAAGCCTAAGCCATAATGTTCTAGAAGAAAGCAGAAGAGAAGTTCTGAGCACTGGCCTGAGCAACCAGAAGCACAAGCTACAAAAGCTTGAATACTTAAAGAGTGGACATCAAACTCAAAGCTTGGGCCCAGCAGAGAAACAAGCGAGAAATCAAAGCATCAACCTATAAATAGAGTAAGGTTTGCAAATGATGCACCTGCTAAGGCATTAATATCCAAAACTGATTAAGATTCCCACCCAATAAGACTAAGATCATGCCATCCATCAGTAGAAAAACATCCAATAAAAGTGGACAGAGCTATTTTCTTTATGATTACGGCACCAGGAGTGTAGACCATGCTCCGTTGGGTGACCCCACCCTATGTATATGGGTAGTACAAATTGGGATCAATGGGTTATTTAAAAAAAAAAACCAACGGCATGCAGTTAGGAAGGACAGACTTGGAGGACAAGTGGAGTGAATATGGCCAGAGTACATCGTAGACATCTTCAAAGAAGTCATAAAAATGTTACAGTAAATATGTTTTTTAAAATGGCAAAGTACCCAATCAGACTCTTCCCCCAAACAAAACATGAAAATGGCTGACTGTACATTGTTCCTAAGGTCTGAAAACGTGCCCAACATCCTTATCTTTCAAGTCATCAAGGGAACACAGACCAGGACCTCACTGAAACACAAGCCCACACCTGCTAAAGTGGCCATTTTTCAAAGTCAAGAAGAATAAGTGCTAACTGAACAGTGGAGAAGAGGGAAGTTTTGGAGAGTGTTGTTAGGAGGGTAGAGAGACATGTAGCCTCCATGGGAAACAGTATGGAAACCCCTCAGATAATTAAGACTAAAGAGAGACCCAGAAATCCCTCTTCCTGAGCACATATTCAAAAAAGAACTCATGATGTCTTAAAGATGTCTTCATTCTTCTGCCAAGTGTTCATCAGTGTGTGAATGAAAAAGGAGGTGTAATGCATACACACTCACCGGAAGGTTGCTTGGTCTTTAAAAAGGAGAGACTCCACCATTTATCACACATGATCAACCTAAGTGGAACACTGATTGGAATAAACCGGACACAGATAGAAACTGCATAACCTTATTTATATGTGAACTCTGAAAAAAAAAAATAATACAAAGAACAAAAGAATAAAATAGTGGTTGCTAAGTAATGTAGACTTTAGCAGTTCTTTCCATACACATTAAAAAGAAAAGAAAAGTCAGAACCCCTGGATCAACCAGCCTCCAGCCCATAGCTCTGTCTGCTTTTCCTAGGAAGCCTGCTAATGCCCCTTGAACGTGCTGTTCCAGCCTCTAGCTCTTGATTCTCTCCACTCATGGGAGAAAGGAAACCTGACAGACAGAACCCCAGGATGATCCACGTTAGACACCCCCTCTGCCAGTCCCCATACTTATGGGCCCAACTGGAACATAACCAGCAGAGGAGAGCTGCAGGGTGCCCCCTGAGTTCCAGCCTCCTGCCCACAGCTCTACCCACCTTCCTGAGGAAGCCTACCAGGCACCAGGAACATTTATCCTCTGTCCCACAGCTCTATCTATCTTCTTAAGAAAGCCTGCAAGGGCCCTGCAGCCATCAGTATGCAGCTGCCAACCCACGGCTTTATCTACCTTACTGAGGAGGGCTGCTAGACCCCAGGAACATCCAGCGTCTGGCCTAGGGCTCTACCCATCTTCCTGCAGACTTCTGAGGGCAACAGAAATACCCGGCCAACACCAAGGACAACCAGCTGTCTAAAGGCGAGCATAAGGACACAACCAACAAGATCCAGGGCAATAGCACCACCAGAACCCAGCTATCCTACTACAACAAACCCTGGGTATCCTAACATAGCTTAAACATAAGAAAATGACCTTAAATATATTCTTATGAGGATGATAGAGGCCTTTAAATAGGAAATGGGGGGGGGGAATCCCTTAAAGAAATACAGGAAAATCCAGGCATGGTGGTACAAGCCTGTAATACAAGCACTTGAGAAAGCAGAGGTACACAGATCTCTATGAGTTCAAGGCCATCCTGGTCTACAAAGCAAGTCCAGGACACCCAAGGCTACACAGAGAAACCCTGTCCTGAAACAAAAACAAAAAAAACAAAAAGAAATACAGGAAATTCCTGATTGTTTTGTAGTTATTCTTTTTTAAAATTTATTTATTTTTATTTTATGTGCATTGTATGTCTATGCGTGTCAGATTTTGGAGCTACAGACAGTTGTGAGCTGCCATGTGGGTGCTGGGAATGGAACCTGGGTCCTCTGGAAGAACAGTCAGTGCTCCCAACTGCTGAGCCATCTCTCCAGCCCTGTGGTTATTCTTTATGCAGGGAGATTATTGTATATATGTGTAATAATAGAAATGTATATGTAAAAAAGAAAAATAATTAAATATAAATAGATAATAATTTTTTAAAAGGAAGAAATGCAGGAAAATACCATCAAATAGACAGAGGCCTTTACAGAGGAAACAAATAAACCCTTTAAAGAAATAAAGGAAAGTACAATAAAACAGCTGAAAGAAATGAATAAAATGAAAATGGAAATAGAAACAATAAAGAAAATACAAACAGAGGGAATCCTGGAGATGGAAAACTTAGGGAAGAGAACGGGAAATACAGCCATATGCATCACCAACAGAATACAAGAAATGGAGGAAAAACTCTCAGGCATAGAAGGTACAATTGAAGAAATCGATACACTAGTCAAAGAAAATGCTAAATCTAAAAAGCTCCTGACACAAAACATCTAAGAAAATCAGGGATAATATGAAAAGATGAAACCTAAGAATAATAGGAATAGAGAAAGAGAAGATTACTGGCTCTAAGACCAGAAAATATTTTCAACAAAATCATAGAAGAAAATTTCCCCAACCTAAAGAAAGAGATGACTATAAACATACAGGAAGCTTACAGAATACCAAATAGATTGGACAAGAAAAGAAAATCTCCCAACCACATAATAATCAAAACACTAAATGTATACAACAAAGAAAGAATACTAAAAGCTGTAAGGGAAAAAGGCCAAGTAACATATAAAAGCAGACCTATCAGAATCACATCTGACTTCTCACTAGAGATTCTTAACACCAGAAGGGCCTGGGAAGATGTCTTGCAGACCCTAAGAAACCACAGACGCCAGCCTAGACTAATATACCTAGGAAAACTTTCAATCACAATAGATGGAGAAAACAAGATATTCCATGAAACAAACAACAAAACAAATTAAAAGAATATCTATGCAAAATCCAGTCCTACAAAGGATACTAGAAAGAAAGCTTCCACCCAAAAAGATCAACTATACCCAAGAAAACACAGCACAGGAAATGCCTCCATTGCATCAAAACCAAAAGAAAGGAATCACACACACACACACACACACACACACACACACACACACACACAGCACCACCATGGATATCAAAATAACAGCAACTAACAATCATTGGTCATTATTATCTCTCAACATCAATGGCCTCAACTCCCCAATAAAAAGACACAGGCTAACAGAATGGGTGCTAAAACAGACCTATCTTTCTGCTGTGTACAAGAAACACACCTCAGCAACAAAGATAGATATTGTATCAGAGCAAAAGGCTGGAAAAGGTTTTATAAGCAAAGGGACCCAAGAAGAAATAGGAAGTAGCCATTCTACTATCTAATAAAATAGACTTTCAGCCAAAATTAATACAAAGAGATAGGGAAGGATATTTCATACTCATCAGAGGAAAAATACACCAAGATAACATTTCAGTTCTGAACATCTATGCCTCAAATGCAAGGGCACCCACATTTGTAAAAGAAACATTATTAAAGTTTAAATCATACATTGAACCTCAACCCTTCAACATCTCACTCTCACCAATGGACAGGTCAAGGAGACAGAAACTGAACAGACAAATAATGAAACTAACAGATGTCATGAATCAAATGTACCTAAGAGATACCTACAGAACTTTTCACCCAAACACAAAAGAATATGCCTTCTTCTCAGCACCTTATGGAATCTTCCCCAAAATTGACTGTGTAGTCACAAAGCAAGCCTCAACCAACACAAAAAATTGAAATAACCCTTTGCATCTTATCAGAACATCATAAGTTAAAGCTGTACTTCAACAACAAAAGAAACAACAGAAAGCCTACAAACTCCTGGAAATTGAACAACTACTCAGTGACCAACAGGTCAGGTAAGAAATAAATTAAAGACTTCCTAAAATTCAATGAAAATGAAGGCACAACAGACCCAAACTTATGGGACACAATGAAAGCAGTGCTAAGAGGAAAGTTCATAGTACTAAGTGCTTTCATAAAGAAATTAGAGACATCTCATACTAGCAACTTAACAGATCACCTGAAAGCTCTAGAAAAAAAAGCACCCCCATCCACCATGAGTAGTGCTCAGGAAATAAACTCAGGGATTAATGTCACGACCCCTCCAGTGGAGTCTGTGTGACAAGCATTACCACAGAACAGAGGCGATGGCCCCCACTCATAGGGAGAGCTTCCTGGAACAGATCTGATGTTCTTGCCAGCAGTAACTGATTACAGTGCTCATTGTTTGGGCAACACCCTGACTGTTCTTCTAAATGTTTTCTCTTTCCGTCTTTGTTTTTATTTTCCTTATCAAAGAACTTTTCAGATGTAGGTGCATTGCTAGTCGACCTTTCACTTGAAACTGCAGCTAAGGGTCATTCAGTCAAGTTTACCACTAAGTTCCATTCCACTTGTTAATGATAACATGGCTAAGAATTAATCATAGTTTATATTATGACTTACAAATAAATGTTTGAGTAAAACTGTAGATAGTGGCAGATGAGCTAAGAAAACAAACTGTGTTGACTCACAGATATTTGGCATAATGAGAGAACATTGACCTTTGATAAAGAGGGCACACGCACTGATACCAATCTAATGACTTATGATTGATTGTTCAAGACTGATGACAACATAATTACACTGCATCCTGTATTTTGATTTGTATGGAAAAATAGTGTAACCACGTGTGAACTCTCCCATTTTAAAATGTGTATATAAGCCTGGCTTGCTTGTCTCCAAATTATACTTAGAATCAAACAGCACCTCTGGGTTGGATTCTGTTTGTCACTCACCTTATCTTCTGCCCACCGATGCTTCGAGAACTCCTGACCCAAGGACCTATACCCAACTGAGGTGGTCTGTGGCAGATTAAGTCAATAAATTAGAAACAAAGAGAACAATACAAAGAATGAATGAAACCAGAGGCAGGTCCTTTGAGAAAATCAACAAGATAGACAAACCCTTAGTCAAACTAACTGAAAAGCAGAGCGACCGTATTAAATTAATGAAACCAGAAATGAAAAGGGAGAATTACAAAATACACTAAGGAAATTCAAAGAATCATTAGGTCTTACTTCAAAAGCCTGTACTTCACAAAATTGGACAATCTAAATGAAATGGATGATTTTCTTGATAGATTCCACTTACCAAAATTAAATCAAGATCAGCTAAACAATTTAAAAAGTCTTATAACCCTTACAGAAATAGATGCATTCATTAGAAATCTCCCAAACAAACAAACCAAAAAAACAAACAAACAAACAAAAAAACCCAAGACCAAATGGTTTAAGCCTAGAATTCTACCAGACATTCAAAGAAGAGCTAATACCAATACTCCTCAAACTATTTCACAAAATAGAAATGGAAGGAACATTGCCAAACTCATGTTATGAGGCCAGAGTCACCCTGATATCTAAACCACACAAAGAACCAACAAAAAAAGAGAATTTCAGACCAATTTCATTTATGAACACTGATGTAAAAATACTCAGCAAGATAACCAGCAAATCAAATGCAAGAACTCATCAAAAACATCATCCACCATGATCAAGTAGGCTTCATCTCAGGGATTAAGAGGTGGTTCAAAAATGGAAAATCCATCAATGTAATCCAACATATAAACAAACTGAAAGTAAAAAACCACATGATCATCTCACTAGATGCTGAAAAGCTTGGACAAAAAATTCAACACCCCTTCATGTTAAAAGTCTTAGAGAGATCAGGAACACAAGTCACATGCCTAAACACAATAAAGACTATATACACCAAGCCAACAGCTGACACCAAATTAAGTAGAGAAAAACTTAAAGTGATTCCACTAAAATCAGGGGACAAGACAAGGATGCTCACTCTCTCCATATCTCTTCAATACTGTACTTTAAATCCTAGCTGGAGTAATGAGGACCACTAACAGAGATCAAGGGGATACAAATCAGAAAGGAAGAAGTCAAAGTATCACTATTAGCAGATGATATGATAGTATATATAAGTGACTCCAGAAACTCTACTGTAGAACTCCTACAGCTGATAAACATCTTCAGCAAAGTGGCTAGATACAAAATTCAAACAAAAAAGTCAGTAGCCCTTCATTATACAAATCATGAATGGGCTGAGAAGGAAACTAAGGAAACAAGACTCTTCACAATAGCCACAGATAATATAAAATATTTTGGCATGGTTCTAACCAAGCAATTAAAAGGCCAGTATGACAAGAACTTCAAGTCTCTAAGGAAAGAAACTGAAGAAGATATCGAAAGGTGGAAAGAGCTCCCATGATCATGGGTTGGTAGGATTAACATAGTAAAAATGGCCATCCTACCAAAAACAATCTACAGACTCAATGAAATTCCCATCAAAATGTCAACACAATTCTTACAGACCTTGAAAGAACAATTGTCAACTTCATATGGAAAAACAAAAAGCTCAGGATAGCTAAAGCAGTCCTATGCAATAAAAGAACTTCTGGAGCTATTTCCATCCCTGATTCCAAGCTGTACTACAGAGCAGTAGTAATAAAAAGTGCATGGTATTGTCATAGAAACAGACATATTTATCAATGAAATAAAATCAAAGATGCAGAAATAAACCCACATACCTACAGACACTTGATTTTTGACAAAGAAGCCAAAATTATAAAATTGAAAAAAGATACACTTAAAGAATTTTTCAATGACTGCTAGTCATAAGGGAAATGCAAATCAAACAACTTTGAGATTCCATCTTACACCTGTCAGGATGGCCAAGATCAAAAACTTAAGTGACAGCACACTCTCTCAATTATGTTCATAGCAGCTTTATTCATAATAGCCAGAAACTGGAAACAATCTAGATGTTCCTCAACCAAAGAATGGATAAAGAAAATGTGGTACATTTACACAATGGGATCCCACTCAGCTATTAAAAACATCTTGACATTTGCAAGAAAATGGATGGAAGTAGAAAATATCCTGAGTGAGATAACCCAACCCCCCAAAGACATTCATGGTATGTACTCACTTATAAGTGGATGTTAGCCATAAGGTTCAGGATAACCATGCTACAATCCACAGACCCAAAGAAGCTAAGTTAGAAGGAGGTCCCAAGGAGGATGCTTGAAAATCACTCAGATGGGAAAATAAAATAGGCACTGGAGGTGGATGGATGGAGGGAACAAGGTAGGAGAGGGATGGGTAGGGGAGCAGGGGTGGAGATTAGGAGTAGAGAGAGTGGGCAGAGAGAGTCACGGAACATACCAGAAACTGGAGGGGGGGTATCTCTGGGCCTTGGCAGAGAACAGCAACAGGGGAGGCTCCAGGAAGTCTATGAGGATCACCCTAGCTGAGACTCCTAGCAGCGGGGGGCGGGGGGGGAGTTATGGAGCCTGAAGTGGCCACCTCCTGTAGTCAGGCAGGACTTCCAGTGGAGGGAGGGGGACACCAAACCACCCACAAAACATTTGACCCAAAATTGTCCTGTGTACAAGACGTGTGGGGACAAAGTGGAGCAAAAGACTGAGGGAATGTCCAACCAAAGACTGGCCCTACTTGAGACTCGTCCTATGGGAGAGAACCAATCCCTGACACTATTAATGTTACTCTGCTATGTTTGTAAACAGATGCATAGCATAACTCTTCCAAGAGGCTTCACCCAACAGCTGATGGAAACAGATGTAGAGACCCACAACCAAACATTAGACAGGGCTCTTGGAGTCACATGGAAGAGTTGGGGGAACGACTGGGGAAGCTGGAGGGGTCAAGGACTGCACAAAAATACATACAGAGTCAACTAACCTGGACTCATAGGGGTGTACAGAGACTGAACCACCAACCAAGCAGCATGTGTGGACTTGTCCTAGGCCCCTGCACATATGTAGCTAACGCAGAGCTTGGTCTTCATGTGGATCCCCCAACAACTAGAGATGGGGCCCTCTCTGACTCTGGTGTCTCCCTTCGGATCCTGTTCCCCTAACTGGGCTGCCTTGTCTGGCTTCAGTGGGAGAGGATGTGCCTAGTCCTACAGCAACTTAATGTATCAGAGTGGGTTGGTGCCCGTGGGGGACCTTCCCCCTTTTTGAGGAGAGCAGAGAGTCGGGGTGGGGTATATGAGCAGGGACCGGGAGGAGAGGAGGGGGTTGCAAAGTAAAGTGAATAAATTAATGGGGAAAGGGGGTCAACTGTGAGACGACAGGTGTGTTAATACAACTATAGAAACTATTTCATTATTTACACATATCCAATAGCCTCATCTGAAATACACTTTAAATATACAATATAGTGTTTTGGTTTTTGTTTTTTTTTTAATGAAGCCAGGGCTAGAGTGTAGTAGACTGTTATTTTATGCAATAACGTTCATACTAGTACCCTGTAGTTTGGTATTTGAAGAAAACCTAAAATCTAGTTAAATAATTGCTAAGCACTTTGTAAACCACAAAGATGAATGTCTTTCCCTGCTATGAAGCCCTTGTAGACCCTGGGCCAATATGGTTAGGGATTTATCTAAGAGACAGACATGGTCCCCGTGCAGCATGTTAACTACAGATGCAGAGCAGATGAGATGCTGATGAGATGGCATTTGGTCCATAGCTTTAAGGCTTTCCCCCCAAAAAAAAAAACCTTTAAAAAGAAAACCCACACAACAGAGGAGCATTCACAAGGGACGTGCTGTAGATCACAAGCTTTATTCTATTCAATTTTCTTTTTTTGCTTTTGTTTTATATTTTTTAACAAACAAATCTAGAAAATGTAAGTTTCTCTGTCTTATAGGGTTGGCAGACTTTTTCTTTCGAGAGCATTGGGGCTTCATGGATCAAACTCTGGGTCAGAACACCCAAGTCCGCCAGTGGGCACGAAGAGGGCTGCAGGCAACATGTAAGTAACAACGATGGATGCGGTGCATCACGTCTTCAACTGCAAAGAGCAAAGGCTGCCATATTGGACCCTGTTTGTTAAGCCTTGCCTTGCTCAACCCTCAGAAGTGTGTAAGATGTTTAGTGTGTGTCCTCTATTCTTCTTGAGATCTAAAACAAGTAAGACCAGAGATTGGATTGAAGAGTGTAGTATTACCAACGCCGATTGAAAGTTATGTGCATGCTTGGTCATAAAAAGGTTTTAGGGGCTAGGAAGATGGCTCTGTGGGTAAGAACACTTGCTATGAAGCATGAGGTCATGAGTTCAAATCCCCAGCACCCACATCAAGGTCAAACCCACACCTGTAGCCCTAGCCCTGGGAGGTGGGAATTGGATAGAAGGATCTCTGAGCCTCGCTACCAGCCTCATGCCAGAGTCAATGAGAGAGCCTGCCGCACCGGAAGAAGGCAGAGAGCGACAGAGTAGGACATTAAATCAGTAAATCATCATCTGCTCTTGGAACTCGCTGTGAAAATGGGGTTGTTCCAACTCGTGCTTCAGACCCAAAAATATTTACATCAGGCCTCCCCCAAACCCTTTGTCCTGTGTCAGGCTGGACCTGCCTATGGCTTATTGACAAGAAAAGGGGAAACAGTAAGAGCTAAAAGTATCAAAAGGGTTGTCTTCCTGGGAGCCATTTCCAGCTGGCATTATTATTCCTGAAGCCCTAGTGCACAGATGCCTATGGTGGGATCCTGAAGTGGAAGATCAGCCACGGCAAGCTTGCCCATGGAGATGAAGCTCCACTGGGCGCTCTCCAGCTAAGTGCCTCAACTTCCCCAGTCAAATTCTGCTGGGTGGTTGTAAGCTCCCGATTAGGTCATGTTACCTGCTGCTGTTTGTTCTTTTTCTTGCATGGCTGGCCTGAGGGCCGGGGACTGTCCCACTGGAGACTGACTTTCAGTTGGGAACACCAGCTGACCGCCTCAGCGGGGACTGCCCGTTTCTCTGCTGGATATTTGTCAGCCCCGATTTGATGTTTACTTTTGGTTTGCTCTTTGGGTTACTCCGGTTGTCTCTGCTGGATGTGTGAGCGCCCGGTTTCATGATGTTTTGCTGTATATCAGCTGCTTCTCTCTATCCGCTACTCAATATTTATTCTTTCTTTCTTTTTTTAAATTTTTATTTATTTTTTTTCTTGCTAAATGTGTAATGGATTCACTCACTGAAAGCACAGCTACGATAGCTCATTCTCTGGACTGTATAGAACAACACCCAATATCTGTCGCTAGCCTCCTTGTGTGCATACATAACACACACACACACACACACACACACACACACACACACACACACACACACACACACGAGAGGGGGAGAGGGAGAAACAGTCTTTACTTCACAAGATATTCAGGGAATTATACATAATTAAGCCAGTGAAGCCTGATGTTTTTCCGACTGAAATCCACTGCTTCTATGTTATTATGAGCTAGAAAAATCTGCTTCATTTGGTGAGATGGTGGAAGGAATGTTTATACATATTGCATCTTAACTTTTTTCCTTCACTGGGCTTTTTGAGTCCAAGTCGCCGTGATAGAAGTCCTAATACTTGTAGGTGCCATTTCTCAAAGCTCAGGTAAAAAAAGTAAATAATCACTGTAGCTTTAACATCTTAACTTCTCTCTTGGTTTGAGCTGTAATTCTAAAGATGCCAGGTCGTTGCATAGACTTCTCGCTATGCCGTGTTTACTCCTGAACTATGCCATCCGTCAGTTTATCGGATGCACTTTTTGTTTTATTTCTTTTTAAGACTTGAATCAGATATTGGAACCTTCTGAGAGACTCCTATAGCCCTACATATCCATGCTGTGACTTTCCTCCCAATCACTCCTGACATTTCTGCTGGGG
>OU015742.1:205387842-205409128 GCA_907169655.1 Acomys percivali | reverse complement strand
AGAGAGAGAGAGAGAGAGAGAGAGAGAGAGAGAGAGAGAGAGAGATCAGAGACCGGTGTGAAACTGGAGAGAGGGTTGTCAACATAGAAAGACAGAGTTGTCTAAGCAGGAGAGAGAGGTATCGAAGTAGAAGAGAAAGATGTCAAAGCAAGAGAGAGAGAGAGAGAGTTTTCAGAACCAGAGAGCTGTCAATGTGGAAAGAGAGGCGTCAGAGATGTAGGAGAGATAAGTATCCAAGCAGGAGAGATGTCAAAGCAGGAGAGGCAGGTGTCAGAGTCAGAGAAGAGAGGCATCAAAGACTGAAAAGAAGTGTCAAAGGCAATGGGATAGAGAGTGTGTCAAAGGGGATAGAGAGGTGTCAACGGGGGTGAAAGAGACGTCAAGGGAGGGGATAGAGAGGTGTCAAAATGGAAAAGAGATATCAAAATCCCCACCTACATTACTGCCTTGACCTCCTTAGTGCGTGTTGCTAAGGGCAGAGGAAACAGAAGGGACCACGGTAGCTACATACAGCCTGCGAAGAGGATACGCCCCACACGGGTGACAGGGGAGACTGCCCTAGTGGCTAAGGACCCTGACCACCAGGCCTTCCTGACTATCATGGAGTTTATAGCCACATCAATTTCTGACGTCTAAAAGCTAGGGGCATCTCCCTAGTGTTTATTTACAGGGGTTTCCCTCCCTCCATTTGGGTTCCGAACATTCCTTTTATTTCCTCGGGGCATAATTTTGCAAAGCATTATGGGACTCCAGGGCCATGAGACAGACTTCTGGGATCCACTTTGTACGGGCCGGATGAAGCGGCTAGAGACCAGGACCGACTAGACATCGTGCGTGAAAGATGTCTGCTGGAAACGTCGTTGGTAGGATAGCAATTATCAGAGCTGACATTTGCCGAATGTTAGCTAGTATCAGGTGCTGCGCTGACAAACCAGCCATGGTCTGGGTCACAACCTCTGAGGTAAGCACCACATCTCACCCTGGAAGACGACCACGGTGAAATTTTTAGACTTGGGGCACTTTCTAGGAAATCCCACACTTGAGAACGAAGTCAGACTCTGGTTGCCTTGTGACGCTTCAGCTTTGATCTGTGTGCCATTTTCTTTCCCTAATTTTATCTCTGTGACGGTTCAGCTTACGCGTAGTTCTAAACACTTTATTTGTTGCACTCTGAGCATCTACGCTGTGCTTTAAAACGCTCTCTGTGTTATCTATGGCGAGAAACCTGAAAGCTTGACGGAAACGCCGTAGTGCCGCCACCTGGAGACAGGCATTGCTTTGATTTTGATGTATTTCATGCCAATATTTTTCAGCAATTTTTTACAGTTGAAATCAGTGTCTATACATTTTAACCATGCTTTCTCATTTGAATTATAAATGCCACCCTTCCTCCGTGCTGTTAAGCATGATTTACAAATGCGCTTTTCAACGGCTGCAAAACATTTCATTATATACGGATAATTGGTGTAACCATGTGAACGTTTTTGAACATTTAGATTTTTTACTAATATAAATAGTACATTTTGTTATTTCCTTTAAAAAATATATCAGTAGAAGTGTAATTATTGCTTCTAAAGGAGCAGGCATGTTTTTAAAGCTTTTATTACTTTTCAAAAAACTCTGAAACAATAGACAATCATGAGAGAATAGTCCTGCCCATCTCATGAGATGGTCCCCAGCTCAGGGCATCACCTGAAAATACCCAGGAGTATTTCTGGGCACACACACTTGTCAACACTGTTCAACACTGTCATGTTCCTGTTGTGTAATATTTTTATACTTTTAAAAGCTTTGTGTTGTTTTCCTGCCCTTTGGCACTCACTTATTCTGTTTTTCTTTTGAGGTTGTTTATTTGTTGGTTGGTTGGTTGGTTGATTGATTGGTTGGTTGGTTGGTTGGTTGATTGGTTGGTTGGTTGGTTGGTTGGTTGGGCTTGGTTGGTTGATTGGTTGACTGAGACAGGACCTTACTATGAAGCTCCGGCTGTCCTAGAACTCACTATATAGACCAGGTTGGCCTTGAACTCACAGAGATCTGCCTGCCCCTGCCTCCCATCTCTAGAGACCATATCTAGGGGATAGGGGGCTAACTAAAGGATTAGATGGAATTTAAGTTTTAATCCTGAAATGTATCCTGACTAGGAGTCGTCAGACAGCAGATGCCATTCTGTTATTAAGCCAGTGTTCAAGAAGCTCAAAGTGTGGCCTCGCCCAGAAGACTTCTGAGATTTCTTTGGCAAAATGGCATTAAGGGACACTTGTTCCTTTCACATTGCTGGCCCACCAGGCATCCCCTAAGTTCAGAGGTGAAGAAAGATGGAAATGTCTGTGCTCATAGGTGTCAGGGGGGTTACAGGAGGAAAGAAGAAACTATGGTTTGTAGTTTAATGTGCAGATGTAAGAGTTTTGTTTCAGATAGTAACCTGTGGGTTTAGAGCCTCCAAGCCACGAGGGACGAGATGAACCAAGATTGAAAATGCACAGCATATCAGTTAGGGTTTCGATTTATATTTTAGCCAGGAATATAAGAAATGCCTCTAAAAATGGAATAAAGCTCACCAGCTGCTTCAACTGAGGTCAAGAAATTAGATACCTCTGGTGTTAGAATTTAAACTGTGGTCATGTCAGTGGTGTGGGGAACAGCGGACAAGCACTGCTCCACACTGTCCCCTTCAGCCTGGAGAATTCTCCTACTCCTTTGGGGATACACTAAACTGAGCCTTGCAAACTTGAGGCAGAAAAGAATTCCAGGACTCGCCAGTGTATTGCAGAGTTGGGGGTCAATAAGGTATTTTAATGTAGGGTTAAGAGAAAGAAAGGCACACAGGAAAAGGAACAACGGCATACTTCAGGCTTCTCTGAGAGAGCCAACCTCTTCATAACACTTGTTACAGGGTTGGGGCGGGGAGGTGGTCGAAGCCACTCTCCCCTAATGGCGGCGAGGAGCCCAGATGAAATCCCTATGTGGTTCCTGAGGGGCACTTGGCAGGGTTCCAGGAGGGAAGGCCAAATAGCCTACATGACAGGGATACAGGAAGATGGCTGACTTTTCAAAGTTAATAGTTTTGTTGGAGATTTTCAGAGAATGTTGTAGATGCTCGGGCCTGGGCCTGGTTCACTGCTACTTTAAGACAGGGCACATGGGGTTTCTGTTGGCAACCTTTGAGGCAGCGGCTGTTAGCTGTGCTGGGATCTTTTCTTTTTTCTTTTTTTCTTTTTCTTTTTTTGTTTGTTTAAAAAACTAATAGTTTATTAATTATTTTAAAACTTTAATATATTTTTTCTCTTTTTTCTATTAATTTATTCATATTACATCTCAATTGTTAGCCCATCCCTTGTATCCTCCCCTTCCTTCCTCCCTCCTGTTTCCCCCTCTACTCCCTTCCCCTATGTCTGTGACTGAGGGGGACCTCCTCCCCCTGTATATGCTCCTAGGGTATCGAGTCTCTTCTTGGTGACTTATTATCTTTCCTCTGAGTGCCACCAGGCCTCCCCATCCCCTACCAAAGACCGATCTAACCAGAGAGTCTCTCCTTTCTCCTTGTAGGCCCCCATAACTTTCCTGTCTTTCTGTCCTGCCTCAGGCCTGAATATTGTTTTTGAAAAAAGGAGAAAGAAGAGGAAGAGGGAAGAGAGGGGGGAGAAATGGAAGTGGGGCGGACCCAGAGGGATTATCACCCAGAGGTGGGGTGCTTATCTCTTCTCACACGACATGCTCTTGCCTGCAGCGTGTCAAAAGGAAGAACCAAGCCGCCGGTGTTGCTGTGAACTCGGGTTGCACGCCGTTTTCTCCGTTAGTGTGAGGACCGACCGCCAGAGCCATCTGTCAGGAGCGGGATGGGTGGGACTCCAGGCCCACACTTGTACTCAGGTGTTTTCAGTTGCTAGTGACTCTTTCCATTTGTCAACCCCACGAGAATAAACTTCCAAGTCCATCTGATTTTGTGTGGTCTCTGCCTCTTGAAATCAGAGTCCCTGGCCACTCCTTCGCTCCTCCTCTAACCCTGCCGTGTGGGCGGAAATGCAAGTCACTCTTAATTTGTTTTATTTTAGCGACATATAATCTGGCCTAATTTGGTTCTTAAGGATGAAGTCCCAAGTCAGACCTCCCCCTGCACCCCTCCCCCACCCCCTCACTCCCCGAGCTCAGACCTATGTTGTATGGAGGCACCCAGAAAGGCTGTGGGAGGGGCTCTCTGGTACGCCAGAAAACACACCACAGTGACAGTGGAAGAAATCACCACGTAAGTCACTGGCTCTAAGGGAGCACTTACATCATTTCATTCTCCTTGGGGGGAAAAGTCCTCTGTGAGTCTTCCCAATTTCAGAGTAAGGTGTGTCTGTTGATGTTTAGAGGGAAGAACTGCCCAAGTGCAGGTTTTCACACCTCTACGCTGTGTAATCCCTTTCTGCTTCAAAGTAAAACGCCATCTGCTAAGTAACCCACACAGATTCATTTCTAAGCGCGTATTTGATAACATGATTAGTACCTTGCAAATACCTCTCCTAGCCTTTTAATAAGCTGGTGGGGTTTTTGTTAAACATGAAGTGACCAAAAAGTCTAAAAGTTCCAATGGCATTAAACTCAGAGTCACATTATTTCAGAGAAAGTAACAGCGAGAGAGCAGAAAACACCCAGAAGGCACCCAGAGGCCGCCCAGCTGCAGGCACCACTATGATGAGCATGTGTGTGTGGAGAGATGGGGGAGACACAGAAGCAGAACAATTGGTGATTTACGAAGAGAGGTGGGACTGGAGAGGCCAGAGTGGCGAGGAAGCGCCTAGAGTGAGTAGCCCACGCTGCCGCCTGAGGCCACAGTGAAGTGCTGGCCAGGGCTGCCACGGAGGGGCCACATCTGGGTCTGTGGCTCTGCGGCAGCTCTGCGGAGGCAAGCGTCTGTGTCGATGTCACCTGCCCATGTCACCACCAAGACCATAAGGACATCCCTGGGATGCTGCCTGGGGACATGTTGATGTCCTGACGTCCAAGGTAAGCCAGTGGAGGACATGAGAGCAAGAGAGCTGGCCTTGTCCCTTGCCAGGGCAGTGTTTGAACAGTTGTCTCCATGACATGAGTTTGGGAGATCCAGTCTACCCTGTCGCTGGCTGCCCCTCGCCTGGGCAACGCAAAAGAGCTGGCCCTGGTGCCGGGCTGACCAATTCAGCTACCACTAGGGCCCAGATCCAAGGCTACTAATTAGTCCACCCCATCATCTTCCTCATCTATATAAACTACTGGAACTCATGAAAGGGGCCGGGCCTGCAAATCGAAAGCCACAGGACCTCCATGACACAGGGCAACAACAGGATAGCCAGCCAGGGGGAGTCCCCGTGAGGATCCAATATTGATAGCACAGCAGCAGCCAGAGGCCTGGACCAGACCAATGACTCATTGCAATGACCATTTGCAAGTAAAGCTGTTTGGGCAAAAGGGGGTACTGTGTGACGTGCTTCACCTGCAGGGTTTTTCTTTTTTCTTTTAGGGGGAGATTATAAGGGTGGAGGGTAGATATGGAGGGACAAGGAGATCAGTGTGATTGATTGGGGTACATGATATGAAATTCATAAATAATCAATAAAAAGTAAAAAAGGAGCAAAAGAGAAAGAGGAGAGAGAGAGAGAAAGAGGAGAGAGAGAGAGAGAGAGACAGAGAGAGAGAGAGAGAGAGAGAGAGAGAGAGAGAGAGAGAGAGAGAGAGAGAGAATATAACTTGGCCAGCTAGAGTGGAAAGGCCGCAGTGGCGTGCATCCAGCCGTGATTTGGTGCCACTGGCCTGGCAGTGATTATCTCATCTGACTTGTCAACGGGGACAGGTCTGGCCAATGTGGCTGCCCGAGGCTTTCAGGACAGCAGCATTCTACGAACCCTCCATTGGCTGGTGCCAGATATTGTAAGATTTGGGGAGATCAGGAAGGAAAATTAATAATGGCAAAAGGTGCTCCTTTCTGCTGCCACTTACGAAATCTGAGTTGCCCATGTCACCTAGCCTGATTTGAGCCACGCGTGCTGGGCAAAGAATGAAAGCGTGGCGGAGTGTCTCACACAGCCACGGGACTTTGCTCGCTTGTAACTACCAATATTGTTTTGGCAGCTTTGGGGGGCTATGTGCCATGGGTTTGAGCTCGGATGTGTATTCCGACCTCCATGTCAGTATTTGAAGGCCAGCGACCTGTGGGCGTTCTGTTTCAGAAAGCGGCAAGCACGTTCATCACTTCTGTTGGTTTCCTCCTATAGCACGGCAAGCCTAGGAGAAAGGCCGTTCTTATTCCTGCTTTCCTCATGAAAAGCAACAACTGAAGTTAAAAGAGGAAACTAGGTTGGTCAGGGTCCAGGCGTCGGCTCCCTAAGATGCCGCCTGTGACAGCTGCA
Source organism: Acomys percivali (assembly GCA_907169655.1). Taxonomy (NCBI): domain Eukaryota; kingdom Metazoa; phylum Chordata; class Mammalia; order Rodentia; family Muridae; genus Acomys; species Acomys percivali. Next base: position 205,402,760 of record OU015742.1, on the reverse strand, counting down.
ACTTACCATCCCCCCGATTCTGAAACTACGTTCAAAATCAATGAATCAGCAGGCCGTGTCTGAGGCTGCTCAGGCATTTCTTCTTTGCCTCTTTCTTCCTCTGGGTGACTGGCTTGGTTAGGTCTTGTCAACTCAACACAAGCTGGGAAGAGGGATCAGTTAGATCAGTTAGTGAATGGTCTATCCTGTGTGCATACCTGTTGGAGCATTTTCTTGACTAATAATTGATGTTGGAGGATCCAGCCCTCTGTGGGTGGCGCTGCCTCTGTCCTGGGTTGTACACAAAAGCAGGCTGAGTAAACCATGGCCTCTAAGCAGCAGTCTTCCGCAGTCTCGGCTTCAGTTCCTGCCTTAAGTTCCTGCCTTGGCATCACTTGATAAAGGAATGTAAGTGTCAAGTCAAATGAACCCTCTGCTTCCAGTGCTGTTTTGGTCAGCGATTCATCAATAGCAACAGAAGCAAAACCAGGACATTAACCTCAGGTCTTTGATTTGAACACAGATGCATCACTCCAATTTTCTTCTACCCATCTTCTCATGGCATCATCATTCTTTGTCTCTGTTTACAGGAGCATTTTCTTTTATAGACACGAGTCATGTTGGCTCAATAATGCAGCTTACTCCAGTATGACCTCAATGTAACTAGTTACACCTACTCTTACCCTGTTCCTAAAGGTTGCACTCTGAGGAGCTAAGAGTTTTAAAAAATTATGTGAAAATGAACATAAGTTTAGGCTTCTAAAAATGAACATTAAGTACTAACACTAAAATGTGTTATGAAAAAACGACTCATTATTATAGGGTCATCAAGATACTAGCCGTGAGTGGAGACACCTGAGAACAGCTGGCAAACGCATGCCAGAAGCAAGCCGGGATGGTCAGAAGCTTGTCCTCAGTCGGCTCAAGGCCTGTCAGAAGAGTAAAGGCAAGGCAGAGGCTTGAAGAGTTTTAATACAACGCTGCTGAACCTATGTGTAACCCTAACTCACACAGGCACGGTCATATCTTTTAGAAAGTCAGGCACAAACTGAAACCCTGTAAAATTATATAAAGACAGGAAATATGAAATAAACACCCTCTGTAATTTGCTTTTAAAAAAATAAAATAAGTAATACCACTGGCCCCTCAAGAAAAACAGAACACAGCATAGCTGGCATGGATACATCATCTGAAATGTCCTCACCTACAGTGCACATTCTTTGACGAACTGAAAAGAAACTCAAGAGGTGAAAACCACAACTGTAACATATGTACATTTTCTTTTCCTCTCAATACCTGAAAACATAAAATTATGAAAATACATAGCTCTAAGGCTGGTTTGCTCAGTGTAGCATGTATGCCTGAAATGAGTTATAGCACAAAGAGTGGAGCTAGAGGGGTGGGACATATTTAGCAAATGATACTGAAAGTTCAAGAGCGTGACACCTGTACTACCTCTTTTAGGCAACGGCCTTCCCGAGTGCTCAGAGGCACATTCGTGTAGGAGAGCTTACAAGAGAGACAGAGTGGCTGCATCCCATAATCTCTTGTGAAGCACATTCCCAACAGCCCCAAACCTTCCACCTGAGTCCCACTTCACAATGTGTCACTGTGGGGACCAAAACCTCAATTACAATGGGCTTTGAGGGACATAATTAAACAATAAACCACATAAAACCACAGCACCTACATTAGCTGAATCCTGCCAGTGTTCAACAAAGACAAACACTGGCTGGAGAGATGGTTCAGAGGTTAAGAGCACTGGCTATTCTTCCAAAGGTCCAGAGTTCAATTCCCAGTATTCACATGGTAGCTCACAATTATATATGAGATCTGGTGCCCTCTTCTGGCATGCAGGCACGCATGTAGGCAGAGCACCGTATACATAATAAATAAATACATATTAAAAAGAAAAACAAACAGAAAATGCAAGTGATACCATTATCCATGTGAGCATGTGTTTGTGTGTGTGTGTCTATGACCATTTTTTCCATCTGGATTATTAGAAATAAAAATCTCTGAGCATATATGATAAAATATACTTTTATCTTATGTTGCCAATTTGTTTTCCTTTTTGCCAAATAACATTATTGCTAAAGAATAAGAAATAACCTTTCTCTTCATACTCACCAACACTAGGTACCATTCATTAAAAATAAACAAAGCTTGGAGCCAGGTATTATGACACATGTCTATAGTCCTGGTATTTGGAAGGCTAGATAGGATGATCATGAGTTCAAGAGTAGCTTAGGCTACATGATGAGATTTGTCTCAAAAAGCAATAACAGGTCAGGCAGTGGTGGCTCACGCCCTTAATCCCAGCACTTGGGAGGCAGAGGCAGGTGGATTTCCATGAGTTCGATACCAGCCTGGTCTACAGAGCAAGTTCCAGGACAGCCAGAGCTACACAGAGAAACTCTGTCTCAAAAAATAGAAAACAAGAAAACAAAAAGAAAGTAAAATAGTTACCAATGTAGAAGGAGAAAAATAATGACATTAATTAACGGCATTAATTTACGCTTGATAAGTTACTATTCACATTAAAGAGCTTTCTATTTTTATTAACCGTTGCCCACCCTGTACAGCTTCGTCTCTTGACTAGATAGCCTGAAAATTTTTGATGTTGAAATATTATTTTCCACATCAAATTAGTTGCTTGACTTTAAATTTACTTGTGGTACAAAAACAAAACAAATAAAACAAATAAACAACAAATAAAACCAGAGTTTTGCTATGCAGCTCTTTGTTGTTCTGGTTTTACTATGTAGATCTGGCTGGCCTTGAACTCACAGAGATTTACCTGACCCTGCCTCTCAAGCGCTGGGATTAAAGTGTGCACCAGCTGCTACAGAGCCTTTTAGACATGTAAAAGTACAAAGATTCTGTATTGCTATGTGAACAGGCACTTGGCTTTTCCCCCATCAAGACCTTTAAAACACTCAAAGATTGACTTAATTTTCCTCCAAGTTTTATTATGGTTCCATCAAAATATTACTTCATACTTCTATTAATTTTTAAGCAATGTAGCATATAGAATTGTGTAAAATAAAGTTTATGATTACATAGACTAAAATAAGAATCTGGTCCTGAAATGATTAATACATATTTTTTAAGCTTAAATTGGAACAACTCGGGCCAGCAATGTGGTTCAATGGTTAAAGGCACTTTCTATAAGTCAGCAACCTGGGTTCAAACCATGGGACCCAAAATCTAGGAAAGAAATGATTTCCACAAGTTAGTCTATGGTCTCCACATATGACCTATGGCATGGAAGTGATCAAGCACACACACACACACACACATACACACACACACACACACACACACACACATACACACATACATATGCGTATATATAAACATACACACACATAAAAATGTACACACATATACACATATACATATGCACCCACATAACACACATAGAGACATATACACACCCACAAACACATACACACATACACACTTATATACACATACACACACACACACACAAATATACACACATACCCACATATACACATACACACATAGACACATATAGGCACACACATACATACATACTAAATACATAAATATTGTAAAAACTCAAATGTTATTATGTCTACTAAGATCAAAATCATAGTTTCTATTTATCATGACACATTAAGTATTTTATCATCTATCATATACTAGATTAACAGTAATCTGCTTTGTTGTTGTTGTTGTTGTTTTGCTTGTTTGGTTTTGGTTTTTCAAGACAAGGTTTCTCTGTGTAGTCCTGGCTGGACTCGCTTTGTAGACCAGGCTAGCCTCGAACTCATGGAGATCGGCTGCCTCTGCCTCCCAAGCGCTGTCATTAAAGGTGTGTGCCACCACGCCTGGCCTTATATTTTACCCCCTTTATATTTACATCTGCCTTTACTCCCTTTGCAGATGTGGGAGATTACAATGGTTCACCAGACCAAGGATTCTATCTCAATTTACATATGGTAAAGAAGCTAGTTTTTAAATATTTTTGGTGTATTTTTTAAAACTTTTTATTGGTTCTTTCTGAATTTCGCATCATGCATCCCAACCACATTCATCTACCTGTCCCCTTGTATCTGCCCTCTGCTCTTGTAGCTCCCACCACCACCACACACACAAAACAAAACATCTCGTCATGGAAGCTGGAGTGTGTCACAGTGTGTCTCACACCCTTTTGTCCACCATCTTTGCTTGCAAACGTTCATTGCAATGAGTCACTGGTCTGGTTCTAGGCTCTCGGCTCCTGCTACACTATCAGGCCTGGATCCTCGCTGGGACTCCTTTTGGGGAGCCAGATGTTGTCCTGTGTCATGGAGATCCTGCGGCTTTGGGTCTGCGGGACCAGCCCCTTCATGTATAAACCAGCAGCTTATACATGGGGTAGACGCTGGGGTGGACCAGCTCAAAGCCGTGGATCTGGGCCTGGGTGGTAGCTGGGTTGGTTAGCCTGGTGGCTCTTCTGTTCTGTCATCACCAGGGCGAGCTGTCTAGCACTGCCCTGGGTAGCTCACCCAATGCCTCAGCCAGCAAGGAGTACGCTCAGGTCTCCCGCTCTCAGGCCCTTGTGGTCGGCTCACCCACACCCAAGTCACTAGCTCTCCCAGGGCAGGGCCAGCTCTGCACAGCCCTTGGATATCAATATGGTGCCAGGAGGCAACCCAGACCAGGCAGGTCCACATGGGCTTTGGTGGCGCTATGAGCCGTGGACATGCGCACAGACCCTGCCTGCTGCGTGGCCACAGACCCAGACATGGCCCTCAGCACCAACGCAGGCTGGGACTTCACTATGGCTTCAGGTGACATCAGCGGCTACCCACCCACAACAGACCGGTCCTCTCTCTCCACCCTCGCGTCTCCACATCGCCCTCTCTTCACAGTGTTCCTCCTCTTCTTCTCGTCTGTCTCCCCCCACACCACACTCACACAACATCGTAGCGGCTTGTACTGACAGCCAGCCACGCGGTGGGCGGGGCCTCTGGCATCTTCAAATGTTTACCCAACCCAAAGATTCTAAAGGAAATAAATCTTTGCTCAAAATTAAACACAGCACAGTGAAAGTAAGTCAACATGGAGTCGTCCAGTCTGTTGGTTGAGCCACCACCAACACCAACTAGAGAGATCAGCGGATCAGCTAAGGATGAGAAGTAAACATGGCCGGACATGTCCAGTGAGTCGGGGGGTCTCGACTCTGCGGTTACCACTCCTCTCCCTGGGCTAGGATGAAGCTAGCTCTGGGAATCATAGCGACTCACACAGTGGTTGGTTTGCTCAAAAAAAGAAGGCACAGGCCCGTTGGCATTTGGCTTACCGGCTCTGTTAGTGGACAGTGTGATTCACCATTTCCCAAGCAGCAAGAATAACAACCTCCCTCATGTCCCCAGCTCCGCCTCCCTACGTAGCGCACAAACCACCAGGCTTCTCTCTCTCCTGTCACTCCAGCACCGACTTACTAACTTCCTGCAGCACCCAGCCCAGTGAGGGCCAGGCAGGGCTGCCGTACTGTCTCAGTGCTCCCCGGCATGCCTGGGCCATGCCCTTAGTAAATTTTGTGGCCTTATTTCTCCTTTTAATATTCAATTTTTTTCATGCCTTTAAACCTCTGTGAGTTCGAGGCCAGCCTGATCTATAGAGCGAGTCCAGCACAGTCAGGGCTACACAGAGAAACCCTGTCTCAAAATCCCCTCCCCTAAGACTCATTCAAAAGTGTTTTAATTGAGCTGGGCGTGGTGGCGCATGCTTGTAGTCCTAGTACTCAGGAGGCAGAGCCAAGTGGATCACTGTGTATTTGAGGCCAGACTGGTCTACAAAGTGAGTCCAGGACAGCCAAGGCTACACAGAGGAAACCCTGTCTCAAACAAAACAAAACAAAAAAGCACTTACTGCTTTAAAAAAATTTTTTAATTGCACACACACACACACACACACACACACACACACACACACACACACACACGTGTCTGTGGGGGGATATGTGTATATGAATACAACACTTGCAGAGGCTAGAGGACGGTGTTGTATTTCCTGGAGCAACATGGGCGCTGGGAACTAAACTCCAGCCCTCAACCAGAGCCGCACAGAACACTAACCACTGAGCTTACCTCTCTAGCCTCAACTTTGTGGCCTTATTTCTGTATTCACTATAATCAAGTGAAATGAAAAAGAATCTCAGATTCCTTCTCCAAACAGCACTGTTCCTATAACTCTTTGAAATTTAAGTTTCTTTTTACCGGATGCATGAAAACATTAAGCATATGGAGCGCCTGTGATATTTTAATGTTTACACACTTCGCACAGTGTTGAACTAGTGACTCCACACACCTCCTCAAACACTCTTTCCCTACAGCAGTGCCTCTCAGCCTTCCCAATGCTGCGACCTTCTAACACAGCGCCTCGTGTGTGCTGGTCATTGCTACTTCATAACTGCAGTTTTTCTATTGTTATGAATCGTTATGTAATTATATGACATGCAGGATATCTGATATGTGACCCCGTGGGTCATGACCCACAGGGTGAGAACTAGTGTTCTATAGCCTGTGCTCAAATTTCCCTCTTTTTTTAAAAAAAATTAATTTATTATTAGGTGTATTCTTAAAGTTCTAGGCTTTTTATGCTAACTTTGCGTCCTGCCGCTTTGCTGAACTCAGGAGAGTAACGGATCTGGGGAGTCCCCAGGGTTTTCTACAAATAAGACCACATCACCTGACAAAGAGACGGTGAACTTCCTTTTCAGTCTGGGGGACTTTTCTTTTTTTTCTTTTATTTCTCTTGATAAACACTTTTTATTAAATTAGTGTCTCTGAAGAAAGTGAGAGCGTTCATCTTCCCTCTCAATAAGGCGTTCACGAAATCTGTTTCCGTTGTTGTTGTTTGTTGTGTTTGTTTTCTGGATGTTTTTAAACATTCATCTACCCAGTACTTCCTAAGTCTCAAAGGAAAAAGAAACTAACCTTCCATAGCTCTCCTGGCGCCTTTCGGAACCGCAAACAGCTTGGGGCTGTCACTGACTGCCAACAACTGGCCCACCTTGTTAAGTACCTTCCCTCCTGCCTGTTAAAAAGTGAAGGGAAAAGGAAAAGGCTAGCCGAGAATGTGCTGTTCATCTCTTGAAATTATACCTGAAGGGACGACGAAAACAGGAAGTCACCTACCAACTGCCACTTAATTGACATGCAAATGGATACTTTAGGGCAGAAACAGTGATTATATCCAGCAGGTGATTGTGTGTGCACCATATAGTCTACCGTACATTACAGAGACAGTGGTGACACCGTGAGACGTGCACTCTCCAGTTCTGAGATCAGTAACTCTGGAATATACTGCAGCTCTCAAGAATCCAGGAGTAGCTAGTGCCAGGACACACTTTCCTTTACCACGGCTTGTCTTCTTACTTAGTTTTTAGGGGGAAATAATACTTTTTATAGTAGAAACTGGGGCTGCAATGGCTCCAGACCAGCAGTCACACAGTGTACCTACCTACCTGCTTTTAAAAACCGTCCTTATGATTGCTGGCTGTCCAGAAAGGCCTGTGTGTGAAAGGACTGGCTGCAGTTTGGTACTATCTCAGGGAGTGGGAAGTGAGAGAGCCTTGAAAGGTCTTCGCGTCCTTAGCCCACCCCCCCACCCCAGCCCCTCCACTTCCCTACCCTACCACCCCCTCACCCCCCACCCCACCCCCGCCTCCGAGGGGCTAGCCCTGCCTGCCTCTCCCCCGCCTCTGAGGGGCTAGCCCTGCCCGCCTCTTCCGCAGCCTCTTCCCTTTGCTCCACTGATGAGTGGTGACCAACTTACTCCCACCACTTTTGCCCGCCCTGAGGCACTGCCTAGAGACAGGTCCCAAATAAAGGGGTTTAGTGGGTATTTGATATAGCAAAGGAAAGCTGACTAAGAGACTTTTTAAGGCAATCAAGCCAAAATGATCTAATTTATTGCTCTCTGAATAACCTTCATTTTCTTTAATACTCTTTCACAAGCAAACATTTTTACAAACACCCATTTCCTCGCTCTGACTAACAGTGACCAGTTTTCTACCTAAATTTATGGTGTGCCTATGATAAAATGAGAGTGCTATAAAGCCATTACCAGGGAAAAAAGTGCTTAGTCCCAAATTAATGACTAAATTTCTACAATTTCCAATTATGTTTTGTTGTTTCTAAGAGGTCTTGATCTCAGCACACACTGGCGAAGACGCCCACTGACGGCACTTCCTGATCTGCTGAGAGCGATGCCTTCCGAGAATCCGGCTCTGTGCTGGTTAATTGCGAGTCTGACAATACTTGCAGAGAGGATTCTGTTGTGTGTGTGTCCCAGGGGCACATTGAAAATGTGTCTGAGAGAAGAGTGAAGTTTGAATCCAAGTAATTACATTGTAAAGATTTGGTATCTTGGCAACAGTTACTGGAGAGCCTGTCTTCCACTTGAGATCCTGTAGGTTTCTGTGTTTAGTTATTTATTGCACAGGTTGCTTTTAAAAGGGGGGCAGCATCAGTGATTTCCACTTACAAATTACTGCATCTCGTTGTCAGTATCTTCCAAAATATTATTCTCAGCAAAATATTATTCTCAGCATGTGTGAGTCATGGAGACAGGTAGATGGTGAATTTGCCTTTGGCAAAATACATTAAACTCCTTCATTCTGTCATCCGTTTGCAAGATCTTACTGTCATGAGCTCTTATCACTAACAAATTAGCTGAGATAATCCCTTTAAGACTATGATACCTTCAAGGGAGGAGATAGACTCTTCTCTCTGGTAATAGTTCAGTTTCATGCCGAGCAGCGATCGCTCACAGAAACGCCGCAGTGTCATGGTCTGCTCTACTCAACTCCAGCGAGCCGCTTAGCTGGCAAGTTAAACCACGCCTGTCTCTGGTAGGTCACTAACAGAGCAGAGATGAGGAAAATCCCCTCGACTGGCACCGTTAGGCACTGAAAATGGAGCAGAGGCAGAAAGATCTGGAGTCAAGGCTAAATGATGGGAAGGCAGTCTGAAGATGCCTGAAAGTGGCCTGCTTCTCCCTGGCAAAGCGCTTGGAAGGTGCGCTCCTAACTCCGCCCTGACGCTGCGTTGGTTAATAACTTCGAAGGCTAAGGGCACAAGTGGGAGCGGATTGCTATCACTTTGCCGCAGGGCCAAGAGGCTCCCTCTTCCGGTTCCTGGATTTCATCTGGGCTTCAAGAACACTAGCGTGTAAAGGCTTATTGACCGCCTGCATGAAGAGTTCCATTCACTTCTACGCCGTTCCCCGAACGCCGCAACGCCAACACGTGGTGGCTTTTCCAATATTAGGCTTGAAGACGCTTACACGTAACGCTGTGTTTGTGAAAAGACACTTCATAAGGACACCCCTCATTGAGTGGCCCCTACATGTCCGCTGTCTCTGCCTGTACCCCAACTCACTTCCTCTCACTTGTACCTGTAACCAGAAGCTGGGAGGGGAAGCTGAGACCTCCCAGCGTGGAGAGTTTCCTGTGGAGACTAGAGACACACGTCAATGAAAAGCAGTCAGCTGAAACGAAATAACTAACGGAAACAAGTACAGCAGCTAGGCTGGCCTTCAGAGACACGGAGAGACTGCATCCTTCACGCTCTGGTCAGATCTCAGAGGATGAGACTATGCACTTTAGGTCTGTGCCAGATGTCAACTTCCAGTCACAACTATGAGATGAAAGCTCCCAAGGCCACATGATCTGTCAGTGCCCAGTGGTGGGAGACACTGACGTGTTAGAAAAATGATTCAGACAGGCTGAGAATTCAAAGTTTACAGCCAGAACACCTCCGGAAACGTGTGTGCTACACAAGCCTCCTGAGGTCTAATTCTTCACTTTATTATTTTTTTTCCCCTCTTCTCATGATGCTTTGAGAGTCAACGGGGGCGACCACACGTGACTATCCAGGCTATGGGCTGCACACCTCCAGGGGACATCATAAACATAACACCAAGGCTTCAGAGTCCTTGTGGATTGTGCTCCTGCACACAAACATATGCACATTAGGCTTGTGAGGCGGTGAGGGCTGTGACTGATCTTGCTGTAAATGTAGGAGGTCAAATCCAAAAGTCAGCTAGGACTGGGGAGGATGAATAAAGGAAAAACAAGAATTTAGGACTGTTATAGATTGGATAGTAAATACCCCTCATGTATTTGACACTTAGTTCCCAGCTGGGCATGGACCCCAATGTGGGACACAGAGGCTGAAGTAGATCATTTGGGGTGAGGGTACTGGGGTGTGTGTGTGTGTGTGTGTGTGTGTGTGTGAACTTGACACAAGCCAAAGTATTGTGGGGAGAGAAAAATCTCAGTTGAGACAATGTCTCCATCAATTTGGCCTGCAGGGAGTTCTGTGAGGCAGTTTCTAATGAGTGACTGGCCTGGAAGGACCCAGCCACCCCCACCCCCCCTTCCCCGAGGTGGTGCCGCCCTCAGGCAGGCAGCTTTGGGCAAGCCAAGCAGGCTGATAAACAGCCCTCCTCTGTGCTTGGCTCCTGCTTCCAGGTCTCTGCCTGCTTGAGCTCCCTCCACAATCGACCCTGAGCTGAAATAAATCCTTTCCTCCCACAATCTGCCATGAGTGTAGTGTTCATCATAGCAAAAGAAAACAAACTAAGACAGTGAGCTAAGACTTCTCAGCCTGGTCCCACTTTCTACCTACTCTTGGCTTACAAAGAAACCAAAAGATTTTGTTTGTTTATTTATTTTGTGTTTGTGTGTGTGTGTGTGTGTGTGTGTGTGTGTGTGTGTGTGTGTGTAAGATAGGGTCTCATTTGCTAACAAAGGGATCATATTAAAATCTAACTTTGTTCTCACCAAATAAAGTCCAATCAACTTAGAATAAAACTCTCAGAATTTTCAAAGTGCAGCAACAAAGCAAATATTAAGCCTCGTCACTCACTCTTGTCTCTCAGTGTCATACACTTGGACCACACATATTTATCATCTGTGTTTGTTTGTTTGTTTGTTTGTTTGGGAGAGAGTCTCACTGTGTAGCTCAGGCTGGCTTTAAACTCTTCTTTGTTTTGTTTGTTTGTTTTTATTTGTTTGTTTTTCAAGACAGGATTTCTCTATGTAGCTTTTGCTGTCCTTGACTTGCTTTGTAGACCAAGCTGGCCTCGAACTCATTAAGATCCGCCTGTCTCGGCTTCCCTGAGAGCTGGGATTACAGGTGTGAGCCACTACACCCAGTTTGGCATTGAACTCTTAAACCTCCTAATCAGTTGCACCAGGAGGGCTGGGATTACAGATGGGAGCTACCACATAACTGCTTTGCATTGGGGTGCAAAAGAGACCTTTCTGTTTCTCCCCTCTCCTTTCCCTGTTTTCCAAATGTGCATCGACTGTAGGTTGCCATCGACCCTCCCAGACAGGCTGGGGAATGGAAGAGAGCAAGTCGAGCATCCAGGGCTAGGCTGCCCGTCCCTGGCATCGCTGAGGAATCATGATCAAGACAGGAAGGGGTTTGATGCTTCCTGGGAGGTGAGCGGCCTGGCCTGCTTGAGTGCCCCAGGGAGTAAGATGCTGTCTGAGGAGTAAGGCTGTGCTCTTGGTGACGCTAGCCCTTGAAACCACACCTCTTTGGTCACTCCACCTGCGCTGGGGTGTTTTCTCAACTAACTCTGACCCTGCCCTCTAGATTACTGATTTCTTAAAACCAAACATCATTTTTTCTCCAGTTTTCTGTTTCAGATCTCACTTCTATCCAGTCTCCTCCCACTGACCAATGTGCTTTGAAAGTCACAGGCACTCAATAAGTTATTTTTTTTCCTTAAACCTAATGAGCCAGAGACAGTAATGATAATAAAGTTCCATGCTTCCACGTTCCCAGGTAAACAGGAAAAGCAGCAAGCCTGGCTAACAGCACTGAATACTGTCATCCCTGTGGTCCAACAGTAAGGACTTCCTTTTCACCGGCAGCTCAGCCATGCTCTCTGCTAAGTTGGAAAACATGAGGATTCATTACAGACCATCTACCATCACCATCATCAGCAACGCAAACCAGATCCTGTGTTCTGTGGCCAGTGGTGCCTCATGGGAGATAAAAGGCTGGGTTGTTTTGGCAAGTTTTACGTCAACTCAACACAAGCTAGAGTCATTTGGGAAGAGCAAGCCTCAACTAAGAAGATGCCCCCAACAGATGGGCCTGTGGGCATTTTCTTGATTGGTGATTGGTCTGGGAGGGCCCGTCTCACTCCGGGCAGTGCCAGCCCTCAGCAGGGACTCCTGGGTGCCTTAGGAAGGGAGACTGGTCAAGCCGGGGTGGAGCAAGCCAGTAGGCAGCCCTCCACCATGTCTCCTGCGTCAGTCCCTGCCTTGAGCGTCGTCCGGCCTCAAGTTACTGCCTTGACTTTCCTAGATGAAGAATCACAAGCTGCAACCTGACATAAGCTCTTTCGTCTCCAGATTGCCTTTGGTCATGGTGTTTTGCCACAGCCATAGAAACCCTGACTAAGACAAAGACCTTCTGTTTTTTTTTACTAAGATGTAGAGTGTTGACTAATTTAGTTTTCAAATAATTAGGCTTGAAAATCTATTTAGACAGCAATCTTTGAAAGTCTCCATGTAGATTAATAATATACTTTCTCTTACGTCCCCTTCCATTTGTACCATACAGCAGTAATTATATTTTTCAAAGAATAAAAAAAAAAAAATGTCTGTTGGTCAGGGGTCTCGAGCAGTGGTTCTCAACCTTCCTAACGCTGCAATCATTTAATATGGTTCCTCACGTTGTAGTGACCCCAACCACCAAATTTCACTGATACTGTAGTCTTGCTACTGTCGTAAATCGTAATATAAATATCTGATATGTAGAATATCTGATATGCAGACTCTCAAAGGGGTCATGAGCCACAGGTTGAGAACCTCTCCCTTAGAGTAACAGACCTGACAGAATGAATACACACACAAACATGGCATTTATCACAGTGGATTACAGGCTGTGGTCTTGCTAGTGGTCAGTAATGGCCATCTACCAACAGAAGGTCCAAGAATCCAGTAGTTGCTCAATCCACAAGGCTAAATGTCTCATCTGGTCTTCAGTACACATCCAGAATTGCAAAGAAGCCAGTTCTATCGCCAGAGAAGGAATGGACTTTCTAGCCAGAGCAAGCAGGCAAAGAGAGAGCTTCCTTCTACTGTGTCATTTATACAGGCTGCCAGCAGAGGGTGTGGTCTAAATTAAAGGCGGATCTTTGCACCTCAAAAGATCTGGATTAAAGGTAGATCAGCCTACCTCAAAACACTTAATTAGGAAAATCCCTCACAGGTGCACACTCAGCCTCTTGGGTTCTAGTTCATTCTAGATGTAGTCAAGTTGACACTAAGAATTGCCATTACAAAATTGCAATTTTATTTTACTTTATTGTTCGACAGTTTCATATATGTATATAATACGCCCTAGCATCGCTCACCCTTCACCCACTCTCTTATTTCCCTCCAGCATCAGTTGGGCCCCTCGCCTTCCTGCCCTTTTGTTTTGCTTCCCACAGAGTTTAACCAGACTGCCCACCTGGACATAATGGAGCTCCGTCCACTGGTGCCAGGCATCTCAACTGTACCTCAGCATACATCCGCTGCTAATAGCTTCTCAGTGAGGGCTGTGCTGGAGTTCAGCAGCCCTGCCACGCCCGTGCCACGCCTGTGCCACAACCGCGCCACGAGCATGCCATGCCCGGAAGAGGCCTCTTCCCTGTCACCTGGATCTTACATTCTTTGTACCATTTTTTTTTTTTTAACCAAGGGTAAGGCCAGAATCAGTCTATGGGTATAAACATACATATTTAGGAGGCAGTTTGACGACAGGCTCATTTAGCAAAACAGAAGCAGTGGATTCACTGCTAGCATCTCTTGACCTCCTCAGCCCTGGGCTTTTGAAAAGATCCACACTACATGGCATGACCCTCTCGTGGATGGACCTCAAATCCAGTCAGAATGTGGCTGGTTATCCCTGTAACAGTGACAATGAAGTAAAATAAGGTAAAAGAAAAAGATCAACTGTTAGATAGGGATTTATTGATTTGCTTAAACGCTGCTTGTACAAGCTATTTGCCAAACATGACTTCACTTGATCCTTAACACAAAATGACCTGAAAAGTAGCAGAATCAAGGAGCCGTTGCCCCTAGCAACCTGCTGACTGCCATATAGGCGTCTGTGAAATCTTGCTTGCTTGCCTGCCCCACCTTGTGGTTTTAAAATATATAACAAAAAGTACAAACTGGACCCAGGACAGCAGGACTTTCAGGACCCACCCCGGCCTCTCCAGTGACATCTGCCAGTCACATCTCACCTCTTCTGTTCTCCCTCATGCTGGGAAACTTACTCCAGAAAGATTCTGGCAACATGACTGTGCAGCTTTATTTTAGCTATTCGTGAATAATCTACTATTAGTCAGCTTTCCATGACAAAGGAAAAGGAACTTTAAAAAAAAAATCCTGTAAAGGTTTATTTTGGCTCATGGCTTTGGAGGCCTCTATCCACTGTGAGCTCTCGGGGTCTGTGGAGAAGAATTAGCCATCACAAAGAGAGAGGAAGGGGCTGGGCTTGCACACATGGTGTGTGTGCTCTTGTCCCTTTTCCTTTTCCTGACACAGAGTGGCACCAGTGATCACTGTGTTTACACTAATAATATAGATCAGTGTGCAGACAGGAGTGAGATTCTGCAGCTGTGGTAACGCACAGGAAGCTGTGAGGCACATGCTGGGTTTAACATTTTCACTGTCTTTTTCACCTAGCAGTGGACTAGCAAAAAAGAAAGAAAGAAAGAAAGAAAGAAAATAAAAAAGAAAAGAGCAAGAACAATAATCTTTGGGACAGAGGAGAGAAGAATTAGTAGTTAAGGCCCCTTGCTGCTCTTATACAGGACCTGGGTTCAGTTCCCGTCACCCACATGGTGGCTTCTCTCTCTCTCTCTCTCTCTCTCTCTCTCTCTCTCTCTCTCTCTCT
>OU015742.1:205356821-205372520 GCA_907169655.1 Acomys percivali | reverse complement strand
TTTTTTTTCTTTTCACTGAACAGAAAAGCACTAACTGGCTATTTAAAGTCATGCGGGAACCGCCACACACAAAGCCCAATGATTTGGCTGAATTCTTCACTTTCCAATTGCTTATGTGGGTGCTATGTAGACAAAACCCAAACTAATGACTCTGTAGGTCGCTGGCTTTCACCACAGCAACAGAACGTGGGAGTCGTGGACAGAAGATACAGCCAAATGGGGTCCCTGGGAAGAGGAAACAAGCGATGCTGCCCCTTAAATCTGGGCCTGTATTTACTGCTAGTAAAAGCTCATAATGAAAATGGCTGCACTCATGACAAGCACAATGAAATGAACACAGCCTCCATACTTGGCACAACGCTGACTTCACTCCACAGCGCTTGTTTGTGTAACGTTTTTCATCACTTACCAGAACTTTGTTTTTCTAATCACTAGATTGATAGAAGTAAGTACGGAGTATCAGGGAGAAGGGCAAAGCACAGAAACAAACACACAAGCCCCACATTTGTATCAATCCATTGGCTTAATTGATAATCAGTGTGTTTCCATTCAGTTTCAAACCAATTATTGTGATTTAGCTGAATCAAAGCGAAGTCTCCATTTAAAGCTTAATTCGAGGTACTAGAAATAACTCTGAAAATGTCACAATTTCAATCAATTTTATTAGGCAGATTATATACTAGCAAGTGTCAATTCTGCCTGGGCAATTGTCAGGGGGCTTCAAAAGTGTTGTCGGCAGAGTGTGGCACCATGGTCTGTGGGGAGCTTTTAAGCCTGTTCACATGGCTCTGGATGCAAGTGTCATTAACACTGCTGGGAGTGTCACTCCTCAGCTCATTTCTCTTATGTCTGTCTTGCAGCTTGGCCTAGGGATGCATGGATGTTCCTATTTGTGAGGTCAGAGGCTATGCTTCCTGGGTGCATCTCAGCATCAGACAGAGAGAGTTTAAAGGCTCAGGATCCCCGCCGCTCACCTACAGAAAGCTGTTTCTGACTTTGAAGACACCCAGGCAAGAGGTGCTCCCAAAGCACAGGTCCATGCTGAGGGTCCTGGGCTGCACTGGGGGGTGAATCTGGTTTTCTCTTCTTCCTCCTTTTGCTGGCATTGTCATCCTATTCTGTATTTGCTAAGGGCGGGAATCTTTTTCAAGGGCTGCTGTGTAAGACTGCACCACAAGTTCAACCACGCAGAAGGTCAGTTCAGTGCGCTGCTGCCGTGCTAGGGAGGCAAATGCCCACCATGTCACACACGGACTGTGCGTGCTGCATCCCCATAGATGACCTCACCTAACTTCCATAGAACCTTGTGAGAAAGACCTGGCTGTTATCCCATTTTGACAGAGAGAAAACTATCTCTCAGAGAGCTCAGACGCCGCACAGGAAGACAGTTGTGACTCACTCGGGGCCCCAGGATTGGTCCGGCAGGCTGGGGTGTTGTGGAGCTTGCTGCTCTTGAAACTTCAGCCTGAGCCACAGCACAGTGCAAACCAAGGAGGGATTTACCGATGACACCAGCAGCCCAGGGGCTCTAGGGCACTGCCTCCCTTCCTCCCCACAACAAGCTCTTCCTGTGGTGGAGGGGGGTGGGGAAGCCACCGCAGCCTCTTCCAGGAAACAGCCCGCCTCAGGTGTGGCTTGAGTCATGGCTTGGTGGTTCTAGCAGCAATGGTGTGACCCTAAAGAAGCAACTTGGCCTTTCTCACCTCAGCTTCGGGCAAAGTGACTTAACTATACTGTGGACCTTTGTCCTGTGCATCTCTGACAGTGCCTCACACCCCCAGCTTGAGCTCCGGGAGATTTTTAAAACATGGAGTGGACTCTGACGTCCCTTGTTTTGATGGTTCCCACCCTCCATAAGCTCACATGTAATAGAAAACAATCTGGCTTACCATATTAATATCTAAGGCTAATGATCTCATATTACTCACTAATACATCTGCCTTGAGTAAGGACTGATGTCTACACCGAGTCTGAACTCAGGACTGTAGTGAGTAGCTGAGAAAGATGGCGGTGATTCACTGCTGTGGACATGCTAAGCTGTTGTCTTAGTGGTGACAAAAAGCAACTTTAAAAGGGGGGGGGGGTTGCTCTAGCAGAAGCCTCATCAGAGAGACCTCATCCAGCAACTGCTGGAAGCAGACATAGAGGACCACAGCCAAGCGTTAGGCGGAGCTCTGGGAGTCCTTCAGAGGAGCGGGGAAGAGGAACCGGAGGAGCCAAAGGGGTCAGGAACACCACAAGAACATGGCCCTCAGAATCAGCTGGCTGGGACTGACCCATGGGGGCTAGGAGAGGTCAGGGAACCTGTCGCCTCTGGCCTAGGCCCTCTGCGTATATGTTTGGCTCAGTAGCTTGGTGCTGTTGTGGGAATCTTAGTGGGCTGTCGCTGACTCTTGTGCTGGCTTGCGGGACCCTTGTGGGGTTGGTTGGCTGGATCTGTGCCTGGTCTTATTGTGGCTTGCTATACAGTGTTTGGTGGATGTCCTGTGAGGCATGCTCTTGTGTGTGTGCGTGTGAGGGGTGGGCCTGGGGGAGGACATGAGGATGGGGGAAGGGAAACTGTGGTCCAGATGTAAGATATAACTATACTTTTTTTTTTTAAAGGATCATGGTTGAGGGACTAGCCCATCATGGTGGGTCTGTCATAGCAGCAGGAGCCTGAGGCAGCTGGTCACATGACATGTGCAGTCAGGAAGCAGAGAGAGATGACTGTTGGACCTCAGCCTGGTTCCAGACTCCACCCACAGAATAGTGACCAGCAACGCCCTCAAAGACGGGCCCAGAAGCTGTTTCCTAGACAATCCTAGACCCTCTCAACTGGGCAAGCAATTTTAACCACCACAGCTGTGCTGGTACCTCATCAGGTCTCAGAAGCCTATCTGTCACTTTAAATTATCCAAAATCCACATGAGGGGTCAAGCCAGTGTTTCTGAACACATCAAGCCGTATGACTTCAAGAACCAAATTCGTTAATGCTCTGGCTTCTCTTGTTCTCTGCTCTTGGTGGCCCTCTGTCAGCAGCCATCCTGCCTCATCAAGCACAGATGTCATCAGAACGTGACAGCTGCTCTTAATTAAGACAAAACCACGCCTAGAATTTCCCCCTTCAAGGTACTGGGAACTGAGTCCAGCAGGCAAGTCCCCTACCACTGAGACACGCAACCCCCCCCCCCAGCCAGAACTTGATAAATTGTTGAGGCTGGTTTTGAACTCACTTTTTTTTTTGTAGCGCACACAAACCTGAAACTCACGATTCTCCTGCCTCAGCCTCCTGAGTAACCAAGACACACGGTGCATGAACACAACAGTAAACCAACGGCCCCTGAAGTCCAGTGGCTTGAGCAGTGTTAATACATGAGCTCCCTGCTCCAAGTCAGAGTGGGGGTGGGCCAGGGTGGGCTGCTTTGCCCTGTCTTGACATGCCTGGAGTCTCTGCTCGGAGGCCACATTGAGATGCCAATAGGTTTGGAGCTCAGTGCAGCATCTGAGGGCAAATCCTCTCCAGGCTCATCTGTGTTCACCTGGGCACTGAGGCCCCATATCCTAGTTTGTCACACAGAGCCACCTTGGATGCACAGACACCACTGGCCTCCACTGCTGAGATGTCTCTGAGAGCCTCTTCTGGTCACAGCCAGAAAGACGCCTGTGTTACTTACTACATCGCACCAGTCAGGGCCACCCTCCCTGTGGTACAGTGTCTCATTCATTCCGGGCCCAGAGTGCGCTGTGTGGCATTTTTCAGAACACTATTTCTGACAACTGTCCTCAATGGGAGCGGGTGTATGTGTGGGGGGGTTCCAGAGTAAACATAACACTGCGATTCTCGGAGCTCCAAGAACAGCACGTGACACAACTGTGGGGAACTTCATTCAGCTACTAAAATGAAGATTGCCCTAATGCATACCCTAATGGGAATGACGTTAGCTCTTACGTAAGTGAAGCAAACCTAACTCCACTTGTGCTAGGTCCCTAGCATAGCCAAGTTCATACTAAGAAAAAGGAAAATAGAGGCTACCAGGTACCCTGGGGGGGGCAGGGGGGAGTAAGGATAGTTGCTATTTCTGAAACATTTCTGCTTGGGATGATGAGAATATTCTGGAAATAGATTTTTTTAAAATGGGGGTGGCTGCGGAAGGCTGTGAATGTAATCAATGGCACTGAATTACACACCTAAAGTAGTTTAAATAGTAAAGTTCATTTTGTGTGTGTGTGTGTGTGTGTGTGCACGTGCACACGTGTGTGACATTTCTTACCACAATAATAAAAAATGAAGTGTTGAAATAAAATAGAGAGCTTAAGAAAGGACTAGGAAGGATTAGTAGCTTGGGCAGGAGATAAGATCAGCTGAGGGAGGGTGGGGATGGGGGGGAGGGAGGGCAGGGCAAGGATGTGGACCAGACGAGGGTGGGTCTGCCATGACTTCGGTTCCCTTTCTGGTTGTGAGGCCAGGGGCGACCTGCCCTTTGTTATGCCCATGGCTCTTGTCCACACAGGCTGCCTGGAGAACAAATCTCCTTAAGCTTCTTTCCCGGGCCCTTAGGACCTCAAGAGTTACTGGTAGAGGTGCGAATTAAGTAGTTGCTATTTATTAAATGTCACTGTGGTGACATTCTAGGAAACAAGAGGAAGATATCAACACGGAGACTGGGCACCAGCTTAACCCTGGCCTGCCTTGCCCAGCAGAAGGCTGTACAAGTCGATCGCTGAGTTCCTCAGGTTGTGATCGCCCACATGGCAGGCATACGGAAAACCACTCCCACCTAAGGGTCTGGTCACCTCTCCTGGAATGTCTGCCTTCTGTCTCAACACTATCACTGCCTCCTCTGCTCTCTCCCTCGGGGTAAAAGCTCAGAGGTGAGCGTGTCCCAGCGACTCGGATGCGCCGGGTTAAGATGAGGCCGGGTTAAGCTTCCTCTCATCGGATCTGCTTTTTCCCTTTTAACTGTACACATAGGATTTCACTGCTAAACTGCAAATTCAGTGCAGGGGAGGTTACATCTGCCTGGATGAGACGGAACCGAGTGTGTGTGCACAAAGCAGGGAGCTTTAAATCATAACTCACTGCCGGCGTCTCTGACTAGAGCGTAGACCCCAAAGTCAGAGGCCCGGGCTCTTCAAAACGAAACTGCTTTCTTTTGATGTGCAGTATGCCTGCATTATCTAAAGGGACAACTCGGCAGAGCCACGTTTTGTCATCTTTCTGCAATATTAAGTTTCCTTATTCTTTTTGATGTTGCTGGTTTGTTTGTTTGTTTGTTTGTTTGTTTGTTTGTTTATTTTTAGACAAGGCCTTACCATGTAGCCCATGCTGGCCTACGACTGGCTATGTAGACCAGGCTGGCCCCAAACCCAAAGAGGCCCTCCTGCCCCTGAAGTGCTGGGTTAAAAACGCACACCACCACACTTAGCTGTTCTCTCGAGTCTTTGCTCTTGTTTTCTAGATGCTCCTGGGTTTTCTGATAATTTAACCACAACAAGACAAGATGACTGTGTAAGAGAAAGATGAGCTCACAAATAATTATTAATTCTACCTCAAGTCTTCCCGAAACTCTGGCTCTATCACGTGGCCACTTAACCTGTTATGAGGATTGTTCTGAATCTAACTGTGTCCCCACAACTCATACTCACTGGAACTGGGAACTGGGACCTCCCTTGGACATCAGGGTCTGGAAGCAAAAGGAGACCCTACTGGGTCGGGCGGCCTTCTCTCCGTGGCTGGTGTCCTCATAGCCTCCAGAGAGGCAAACACGGACTCAGAGAGGAGGCACAGGAAAGAGGACCCAGCAACCACAGCCTGGAGCTCGGTGCGTGTCTTTCTCACACTTTGGTTTGGGGGTTCTAGCCTCAAGAACCTTGAAAGAATAACTTACTCCTGGTGCTGGTGAGGTGATCCTGCCTGCGAGACTCATGTGCTGACCCAGCAAGCACTGCGGGAGCCGACATTAGGCGCCATGGGAACCTCAGAGTAGTCACTGCACAGCAAAGGGCGCCTCAGCCACCACCACCACTGTCTGTGGTCCGGGCCAAGGACTTCTGCCCTGCTCTTCACAGTGGCTTGTTAACCTTGTGTCTCAGCCACTTTGTCTGCCTTCACTCCTGCTTCAGCAGGATGCAACGCCTCTGACCTCTGTGTCACATGCACACGCCCACTCACATGCACACACCCACTCACATGCACACACCCACTCACATGCACACACCCACTCACATGCACATATACACCTGTAATTTAAAATAATAAAAATAAGTATTTCAAAAATAAACACTATGGATGATAAACACAAATTGCCTCTCAAATATGATAGTCCATTCTCATTTTTCCGAGATTGGAAAATAAAGCAGTGGTAAATGATCCCATCACGGCCTCCTTTAAGTGAGCTGGTCTCAGAGACAAAGACGCCACTCACCAAGCTTCTCCTCTTTCCGTGTCTTTGGAACACATGGTGGCCCAGTTTAAAACAAACAAACAAACAAACAAACATCTCTCTGCTGGTGAAAGAACAAACTTCCAGCGGTCCGGACCCTTGTTCTAAAGACGTGTTAGCTCTCCGGTTTATACCTCCACATCCTGTGGTCAGGCTGGCATCTCGCTTGTCAACCAGTGCGTTGCAGGGAGCCCCCTCCACGTGCTCCCCATCTTCCAGCGATGCTTCTTCTCTGAGGTCCAGACTCTCCCTGCACTGGTGACGCCACGGCAGCTGCACTGCTGGGGCGCTCAGCACACAGTCACTTAATGTAAAGTGTGAGCATGTGTGGACTTCAGCTCTTCCTTAAACCTCTCCCCGCCTCCGTTAGCTGGTCGCCAGATTCCCTGCAAAGTGCCTTTCGCGATGGTTTGCACACCGGGCCTCCATTGTGCACAAGTTGTGTGCACACCAGGTGAACGAACAAACCTAGGCAGCACTGGCAGTGAAGGGCTGTGGCTGGAGATGTAGCTCGGCAGATTAGTTTGGGCTCTGCGTGCGCGAGGTCCGGAATCCCATCTTCGCCTTAAAGTGGAACGAAAAGAGCAAGACGAGGTCACGAGGTCTGTGCCCATTACGTGGAGCGCGGTGCTCTCGCCCGTCACCCTAGCACGCAGGAAACCGAAACCGGAGGACTGCCATAGAGTCAAGGCCACCCTCGACTGCACAGTGACGTCTAAGCTAGCCTGAGTCACCGCGTGGGAGACCGTACGGCCCATACCTGGCTGTCTGACACAGACAGACTTCATGGTTTACAACAGTGACATTCCTCCGTGTGTAAAGTAATCAGCCGTGCCAAGTGTAGCGGTGCTGCCCTGCATACCTAGCACTGCTGGGGGCCTGAGGCGGGAGACTCGGGAATGGGAGAGCATGTGAGACTCTGTCTCGGTGGAAACCAAAAGGCTGAGGTGGGATGTAGCTGACTTGGTAGAGTGCTTGTCTGGCACTCAGGAACCTGGGTTGATTCTCGGCACTGTAGACCAGGCATGGTGTGCGTGTGCCTGAGAGTTCCAGTGCTTTCCAGGTGGAGGCAGGAAGATCAGCTACACAGTAACCCACCTGGGGCACACGAGACTCTGTCTACAAAAGGAAGTGATCAGGCTGATGCTGATTTTCAGTTCTACCAAGCTCTGCACCGCCCTAGACAGGGGGGGGGGGGGGGGGGGAGCGCTGATGTTGGAGGAAGCGATGGTCTCTCTTTACAGGCAACCTACTGGGGACTTGGTGCAACACCTGCTCTTCAGCACAAAGCCACATCAGATGAGCTATGGTTCTGTGCTTGATCTCAGAGCCCCAGCACCTTAGCCGCAGCTAGTCGGCAGCTGCCCCTCAGCGCAAACACTTCAGCCACTCTTCTACGGGCTAAGATATCTGCTGTCTTTATTCAATGTCAGATCCATTTTGCACTCTTCCGTGGGGTTGCTCTAAGCAAACTGAAGTTATTGGGGCCTGTGAGGTACCATAAATTGACTCCTAGAAAAATACCTTCAATGTCAGGCACCAGGGAATGTGTGATCTGAGAAGTAGGATAAAGAGGCGTGCAAAACGCTGTAAATCAAGGCGTGTTTTTGCCTCAATGGAGCCTGCTCCCGGGTCTGCTCTTCCGCCTGCAGCTCTGTTCCTTTGCCTCCACTTGGAAGCAGCACCTCATGACGCTACATAACTCCAAGAGAAAGCAATCTTCTCTGCTCCCTCGTGAGTGTCAAGAGCTGGTCCCTGGGGTGGGGGGGGTGGGGAGAAGAACTTCATGATTTATCCAATGCCTTTTAAAAACACTTCCCAAGTGAGTTATTGCAATCTGCATGAGGCACTCAAAACAAGCTTGCTTCGTAAACTCTGAGCACCACTCAATCACTGACGAAGAGGACGGTGAAATAGGGCCCTTGTGGAGTGGCAGTTCTTTTCTTGAGGCCAGACAAGGAGGAAATTCATATAACCATTAAGCTCTGCCACTGTTGCTATATTGGATGAACTAAAGTTCTGGTCGGAGAAGAGGTAGGGCTGGGCTGTAGCTGCCGCTGGGTTGGCATAGCAAGCTTGAAACCAACCCTGGCTACATGAAACACTGTATCAAATGAGGGTGAAAGGGCCTGCACCCCTTTCACCTGGGGACTGACACTTTGTGCTGGTGTTGCGTGGCTGGGATGTATGACAGCAGGAGGGAGCTGTGGACTGCAAAGAGAGCTGTAGGTGCTGTGCTTATCCATCTTTATCACCACTTCTTTATTTACTCTCTGCCCGAGAAAAACTCAAAGGACGTTGAGAGTCAGCGTAGAGGTTGACTCTTGTCCTTGGAAGGTTAGAGGAGTTGACGTTTGCTACTACTTGCCTGGCCAAAATGTTTCAACCACCTGAAACAAAAAGTGAGAAAACCCAGTGTGCCTCAGAGCCTCGGGTATCGGCTAACACCCACAGGAAATAGTCTTGAAAACCTCACTGTACTCTCTGAAGAAATAGCATAAAGATAACGTTGTCTTCTTGGAAGATGTAAACTAACACATTCAGGTCCAGCAACAGGCTTTGAGGTAGTGGATGCTGATGCTGGGTGGTTTGCCTGTGGTTACCGCCCCCCAATTTCACGCTTAGATTGGATTGCCACTGTGGCAAGACTGTGCAGCACTGTGGGAAGTGGGGCCTTTCAGAGGAAATTAGTTCCTTACAAAGGAATAATGCCTTTCTCAGGGGACCAGGCTAAATCTCAAAGTAGAAAGTGAGCTCTCCCCTCCTCGCTGTGTCATTTGGAGAGAGAGCTAGTCCCTCCTCTGGAGACGTTCCCAAGTGGCTCAATTAAAAGCCCACACGTTACTCTTTTTCTGCTCCCCAGTCCTGTCGTTCCTGGAATGTCGCTGCCCGTTGGTTATCACACTCGCTTTCTGGCGAAGCATCTTCCACACACAGCCCTGAGCAGACAGATAGAACTGAACGATCTGTCCCTTGCTCTTCTTCCCTCCTCTCCCTTTTAAACTGTTCTATGTGTCGCTGGAGTTTTCACTGGTATACGACAAGGAGCTGAGAGAAACAATTTAAGGGGCGTAACGGTTTACTTGGCTCCCAGGTTTCAGCCCATAATCTGATGTTTCAGGCCTGGAACGAGACACCACCATGACAGGGAGGGTGTGATGGAACAGAGATGCTCCCTCTGTACATGCATCCCTCTGGGATGCTCCTCGCAATACCCAGGAAGCAGGGGGGAGAGACAGGAGGGAACAGGACAGGGCAAACCTTTCCTATTCTAGCAGGGTTTAGGCAGTTGGTGTACCAGGGGCTCCCTTTGCTTTGGTCTGGTTGGTTTTGGAGAGAGACCAAGCTTCACTATGTAGCCAGGACTGGTCTAGAACTCTGGGTGCTCTTGCCTCAGTTTCCCAAGCGCTACGATTACAGGCATGAGCCACCACATGGAGCCATCAAGGGTTCCTCTGAAAGCCAGTATCCCCTGGGCTTATTTTCTTCATGAGCAAAGTCTGCTTCCCTTTTTGCAAAATGTTTTTCTCTTTCCACACCTACGGATCACACAAGTCAGCCACTCTCAATGGCTACGTCATCTTCACGCTATTCCTTGAGTGCATTCATTCCTTACAGATGAACAAACCTACCATATACCAACACTGTAGCTCACTACAACTCATGCATTTCTGAAGGAGAGATAAACCTGTGTTTTAGGATCCCAAGTGCAGGATTGGAACGGTCTTGTGAGAGAACAGGTGAGGTTAATCCACTAGAAGACCAACCACCACGTGCAGGAGCTTGATTGTTGCCAGCTGAAAAGATCCCATGAACAGACTCTGGGAGGAGATATATAAATGAACCCAGAACTGGAGGTGGGGCTTTTGGAGACTTGGGATAGTTTTGGCTGTTCATCGCTGTACTTTGAGACGCTCCTAGAGAGAACCGCTTGCTCGAGGGAAGGCTTTGGGGCTCCGGCTTCTGCTGAGGTTCTGGGTTTTGGTTACTCAAGGTTCCAGCAGAAGAAATCCTGCTGATTACGCCAGGAGAATCGTTGATCGGAACTGATATCCTTACGGTTTTATTGTGTTCATTAATCCTCTTTTACTATTGTTTTGGTTGTCGGGTTATAAGTGACGTATGCTCGGTTAACAAGTTAATAAAATATATTAATTAAGAAAATTGAGTCTACACACTTTCTAACTCAACTAACAGCCACTGAGTGTGTTGGGCGCCTGACATTAAAATGCACTAGACAGGTAAGATCACACACACACACACACACACACACACACACACACACACACACAAAACCCACAAACAAACAAAACCAGGAGGCAATTCTGCTAAGTACCACAGAAAGGCTAAGCTCAGGGAGTAACAGAGGATATTGATCACAACTTTGGACAACAGAACATCTCAGAAGTAAAGACCAGAGGCGAAACGTGGGACCGAGCAGAAGTTTTCCTTGAAACAACTCCTGCCACGAGCTGTTGTTATTCTTTTCCTCTTCTCTCTCCCTGCCTCTTCTCCCCCCGACCCGTGTGTGTGTGTGTGTTCCCTGTGCCTGTACATACATGTGAACATTCATGTAGAAGCCAAAGGTTGAAATCAGGTGTTTCATTTGCTTCCCACTTTATTTTTCAGACAGAATCTCTCATTGCCTCTGTAACTCATGGATTCAGCTGGATTTGGCTGGCCAGCGAGCCCTAGGCATCCTCCTATGCTGCCTTCCAGTGCTGGGGTTACAAGTGTGCACCACTCTACCCCACATTTTCATATGAGTTCAAATCAAGTCCTCATGTCTGTGCAGCAAGCACTCCGCCAACTGAGCCACCTCCCCAGCCTCAGGATCTGCTCACTGCACATAGCAACCACATACTTCTGAAAACAACCCTTCTGTATAGGTGCTGTTAAAACCTGCCACAAGCAAGGAAACTGGCCACTTGGAAGTTAAGCAACTTGATGAGGACACACCACCATCAGATGCAGACAGACAGACACACACACAATACAACACACACACACATCCTCTCAGAGTCTGTACTAGGATGTTTATCAGTTGGCAAAGACCATAAAAACCATGCCCCTGCAAGAGGTGGTTCCTCTTCCAGTGGGAAAACATCACCTGTTCCTCTCACAAGTTTGTTTTCAGAGGAAAAACACCACACACCCTCACACAGGTCTGTTTCACATCCCACACTTGGGGATCAAAAAAAAAAAAAACCATGTTTATACCCACTACATGCAGGAGTCTCGGACTCCTGATGATATCATGTGGACTAAGTGATGCCTTTGCTTCACTATTGAAAATATTGCCTCTAACTGCTTTAGCAGCCGTGACTAGGATGGCGACACTTTTTTAAAATGTGGATCAGTGACTGTTGTGTAACGATGGGTGGGGATGTAAAATGTTGCAGCCACTGTATAGATCAGTGGGCAGTTTCTCAATACGTTATACAAAAACAAACAAACAAACTGGTGCCACTTGGGAAGTAGTAGACCCTTCTGAGGGAGGACATAGCTACGTTACTGGAGACGTGCCTTTGAGGGCATACAGGGACCTGGCCCTTCCTCTTCCTCTGTCTTTGCTCTCTGGTTGCAATGATGTTCCTGCTATCAGTAACATTGCCTCAACTCAGCATCAAAAGCGAGAAGGCCAACCAACCATGGACTCAAGCCTCCGAAACCAAGAGACTGAACAAACTGTTCTTTATTATCTTGGATGTTCACAGCATTGGATAGCTATGGACCATATTGCGAAAGACGCAGTGATATTAAATTCATAGCAGCTGAAAGTAGAATATTGGCCTCCAGGGACTGCAAGAAGAAGGGAAAACCTGTTCAGTGAGTGTGTGGTTTCCTTGATGGGCTCCTTGTTAAAAGGCTCTGGAGTTATAGACTGTGGTGATGTGTGCACAGCTTTGTGGCTGTACCATCGTTAATGTGCTGTCCGTGTGTTAGCATGGTTTCTAAGAGTTTTAAAACAGAAAAAGTTGAGTAAAAGTTGAGTAATTTGCTTAAAGTGTATTTGAAGTCATATAGGGAGAACCTATTTCTTTTTTTTTCTCTTTGTTTTTGGTTTTTTGTTTGTTTGTTTTGATTTTTTTTTGTTTTGTTTTTTGGGTTTTGTTTTTGTTTGGTTTTGGTTTTCGAGACAATTTCAAGCCCCACAAGTTGTCTGATGTTACCACACTAAAATGTGTGTGCAAGTGGGAGAGGGAACCATCATCTCCATCATGAAGGTTCCACACTAAAGTGTGTGTGCAGGTGGAAGAGGGAGCCATATCCATCATCAAGGCATCGTGTAAGGCAGATGGAGACAACCTTAGAGGGACTGACTGAATTAGGAATCAGAGCCAGAGCAGGAGGAGCCCCTGACTTCTCTTGGTGGCTGGGAATGTTTCCTGTCGTGTGAACCTCTGCATGAGCTGACTCTTGGAGAGTCAGCCAAGAGAAAGTGACGGACACAGCAGAGTGAAGAGCGAAGTGCCTAGCTACCACTCCATACACCAAGCTAACACTGAAAATGGGAATACTTGTTTTATAAGATAGAGATGTTCCTGCACTTCCTAGACCAGATATTTGCTATAAAGACCAGACAGGCTGAGCCATGCTACATCCCAGAACAGCTCTGGGCACAAATTCAATGCTATAAAATTGTTTGGTTGTTATTACCTTGCTGGTCTCCATAAAGTGTTCTTTGGCACTGCTCATTTCACCAGATGTGATGAAACAGGCACCATCTTATCTGGACTGTTCACCCAGACACTCTGCATTTTGTTGATTGAAATTTAACCTCGTGGGAACCGGCATTATCTACATGGCATACGAATTTTACAACTACTCCATAAATTCCCTTCCTGGTTGCTCGGATAACAGAGGAGGGAAAATGTTCTCAGAGTATTCTGTACTTATCAACATATAATTTAGCGTTACCAATAAAGAAAGCCCTATCCATTTTTTAACACAACAAAATGGAGTAATGGACTTTTATTCGTTTAAGCGAAAAGACGTGATGTCTGCTTTTGTGGTTCCATAAGGCAAAGGTAAATTAGACACTCTAGGATCTATAACTGTCTGTTATGCCTTGGAACTTTCTGCACCAAGACTCACTAATCAGATCTCACACGTCCTCATTATGTAAAACGTGTACCAGTAAGATGTGAGAAGGATGTGAGGCCTCTTCCACAGTAACCAGGCCTGAGGAAAGAAAACACAAATCCTGGTGTTTCTGGCCGTTTATTAACGACAACAGTGTGACAAACAGTTCATTAGTCCTATTTCGCAGGCTGTAGAATAAGCCAAAATTGCCACAGGCAAGTATTAGTTTAAAAAGGCTCCTATAATATTAATGTAAACTAGAGTTCTGGACTAGAGTTCAAGGGGGGTCAGCGGAGACTTATCTCAGGCTTCCCTGGCCTAAACCTTAGATGACAATTGCACATCTCTGTCTTTTAAATGAGAAAGTAGCCCTGGGTGACACGTAAATAAATAGGCCTGGTTTTGTCCCAATAAAGCTTTATTTATAAATCTACAATATCGCCAAATCTCAAAACATTACTCTAAGCTAAACAAGCTAGACCCAAGAGGACAGACTTCGTTCATGCGAGGCATTCACACAGAGGGAGCTAGGGTGGTGGGTGGCAGCCGCCAGGAGGCACAGAGTTCCAGTCAGTCCTCCACGGGGAGAAAGTTCTGAAAACTGTCCTTGATCCACAGGTCTGTGAGTGTCCTCAATGCTACTGAAACATCAGCCTAAAGTTGTTAAAACGGTGCACTTTAGGTGATGTGTTTTGAAATACAACTTTTTTCCTCCTTATAAGATAGGAAACTGACCTGCCAGTCAAGGTTTGCTTCCTGCTGCGGGGCGTAGCCTTCCCTTTCTGCCTGTCCCCACTCCACTGCATCCTCCGTTGCACAGACAACACGCTGCTTTGTGTGTGTGGAGGAAAAGAACCCCCAAGCATTCGCGGACACTGCGTTATTTGCAGGGTTTGTCCTTACAGAAGCCAACGGTTTTAGTAAATATGGATTCATGAGCCAAATAAAAGAGTGTGCTGTTCCGTGCACACTCCGGGCGTGGGTGTGTTTCCAGCATTTACTGCAGGATCCCGAAAGCCATAACTTTCCTTTACAAACAGCTAATAGGACAGGTTTAGGGGTCGTCCCAGGATGCACCTGCAGGCAATGCTGCCATCAGGCTCCTTCCAGTCTGAGAATGATTAGCTTGCTCATGCAGTGAGCCCGTGGCCCTGGCTTCTGTCTCTCGCTAACCAAATGATTAGGTCAATTGACCTTGACCTATCAAAGATCTCCTAGTGCGCTTGGTAAATGTTCAACCCTTCGTTAAAAAAAAAAAATGGATTTCTTATAACTGAAACTGTGGCAGGCAGAAATCGTCACATTTTAAAAGAAAACCACATTTTCTTTTAATGTTGTAAAAAATAAACATATGTGTTGTTTTTGGAAGAGATTATTAAGTCAACTAATTCAATCCATTAAGACTGCTCAATGGTTAGAGTCCCTTACTTTTTGGGTCTCCTGTACCAAAAACCACATTCTGAGAATTACCTACAGGGTCATCAGTTTTTACATCATTAATAGAAAAGAGATCATTTTTATTGATCTGAGAAAACAAAGCTATTGATTTCAAGTAAAGGAAAACAATCTATTTTTTTTCTTTTATTAAATAACAGTCTGTTGGAGGAGGGTCTCTCGCACGGGGTTTTCAGGGGCTGATTTCAGTGCCTGGTGATCTGGCTGCCAGCCCAGAGGAGCACATTCTCCTGCACGCCTGTCTTTAGTTGTGTAAACCTTACTCTACTTAATTTAAAGTTGATTGGCTAATAAAAATGCTGAAGAGAGGTA
The DNA here is from genome assembly GCA_907169655.1 of Acomys percivali. Lineage (NCBI taxonomy): Eukaryota > Metazoa > Chordata > Mammalia > Rodentia > Muridae > Acomys > Acomys percivali. The sequence continues at coordinate 205,357,242 of OU015742.1, read as the reverse complement.
GGCGGAGTTTAGCTCCTGGGCTTGGGGGTCGGAGGACAGGAAGGAAGACTGGGCATATGATTGGGGGTGGGGCGAGAGAAAAGATGGAGAAAGAGGGCGTGGCCTGACGGGGCAGACCCAGCCCAGAAAGTGACTTGAGTTATGTAGCAGAGAGACAGCTAAATTTGATATCTGCCCAGCTCCAGTCTGTCATTTCTCTATATTGGAAGAGAGTGGGGCTAAAGAAAACTGATGTTTTATTAGCTAGTCTTCTATAGGAATCCAACGTGTTAAAAACACCATTATTATTAAGTATCGATCTCTTAAAAGTCATTCAAATTGTATGGCTTGGGAATTTAGACAAAGAATGTTTTCTTAATTTTAACGTTTTTCAATTTTTATTTTCAGGGCTTTTTTTTTTTTTTTTTTTTTTTTTTTTTTT